>JBBDGP010002925.1:600000-800347 GCA_037952835.1 Lithobates septentrionalis | reverse complement strand
CAGGACGACTGCACCCTATTGAGGGGAGGATGGATGGGGCCATGTATCGCGAGATCTTGGCCAACAACCTCCTTCCTCTCAGTAAGAACATTGAAGATGGGTCGTGGCCGGGTCTTCCAGCATGACAACGACCCGAAACACACAGCCAGGGCAACTAAAGAGTGGCTCCAAAAGAAGCATCTCAAGGTCCTGGAGTGGCCTAGCTAGTCTCCAGACCTCAACCCAATAGGAAATCTTTGGAGGGAGCTTAAAGTCTGTATTGCCCAGCCTCGAAAACCTGAAGGATCTGGAGATGAACTACAGGAAACCTATGATCTCTGTAATTGCAAACAAAGGTTTCTGTACCAAATATTAATATTAAGTTCTGCTTTTCTGATGTATCAAAAACTTATGTAATGCAAACTACAGACCTCAACATGCTTTGTAAGTAGGAAAACCGGCAAAATCGGTATGTATCTGTATCAAATACTTGTTCTCCCCACCAGGGGCGTTGCTAGGTCTACAAAAGATCTGGGGCTAGAGCCTATAGCAGCGTAGTAAAGAAAGTCATACGCTTGGGCGGGCATACACATGTATATACAGTAATATACGTGCATGTGTATATATATCCCCAGAGAGCCCCCCCACTTACATCAGGGTCCCCAGAGCCCCCCCTTACATCAGGGTCCCCAGAGCCCCCCCTTACATCAGGGTCCCCAGAGAGCCCCACTTACATCAGGGTCCCCAGAGAGCCTCCCCCTTACATCAGGGTCCCCCGAGAGCCTCCTCCTTACATCAGAGTCCTCAGAGAGCCTCCCCCTTTCATCAGGGTACCCAGATGGCCCCCCACTTACATCAGGGTTCCCAGAGAGCCCCCCTTACATTAGGGTCCCCAGAGAGCCTCCCCCTTAAATCTGGGTCCCTAGAGAGCCTCTGCCTTAAAATCAGGGTCCCCAGAGAGCCTCTCCCTTGCATCAGGGTCCCCAGAGAGCCCCCCATTTACATAAGGGTCCCCAGAGAGCCTCCCCTCCCTTTGGGCACCCCGGCAGAGACTCGGGGCTATTGGCCCCAGATTCGGGGCTATAGCCCCAAAAGCCACCCCCTAGCGACGCCCCTGCTCCCCACTATACATCTGAAAAAAGGTTTGAGGGCAACCTAATGCTAGCAAAGTGGTGAAGGGTATTCTGCCAGGACTTTCCCGAATACATCTGAAAAAAGGGTCTGAGGGGCACCCAATGTCAGAGAAGAGGTGAAAGCCGCATTAAAACAAAAAAATAGTGGAAAGGTAAAGGTCCCTGGATGTCACATGGCTTGGCCAGAAGACATCTGAAAATAGCATAAAAGTATACAAGCAAAAAAAAAATTAAAAAAAACATGGAGGGGGTGGGATTGGAATTGGGCTCTAATGAATTCAGCAACATGTTACAATGTGCACATATTTGCTTGGATTTGATCTTCTCCACTGGAGAGCGGGAATAAAACATGGCCAGGAGGATAACATATGTAGATAGACCACGAGGAAGATAAGTCTCCGGGCCAAACCTATTAGTGGATGCTGTTTACAAATATTGTTCATGAGCTTGTAAAGCTATTAAATGAAATGGTCTGCGATAACTTGTCTGTAACAGCCCTTGTAAATCACCATGGCAGCTGCCGCAGACAGGGATGGCGTACGTAGTACAGCCCGAGTTTCTCCTAGGCCTGGCTCATGAAATCCACCATTAGAACGGTGATTGCATGCCTGGCAGCGTACATTTGGCAGGGCCACTAAATCCCGCACTGTAGAGAGCGCTCTCCTCCTTCCCTGTCCCCGGGGCCAGTAGATAATAACGATGAGACGAGATGGAGTTTCTAGCAGGAGATGAGGGATCATTGGCTTGATGATCATTGACAACGCGCCGGAAGAGTCTGCGTTGTGACTACCGAGAAAAATGGGATAGTCGTGTATGGATGGCGATGGTCTTGGCCTAGGCTCCTTAGCACTGCGGATAAACCATCAATATGCTGAAAATTCGAAACACAGATTTCTTTTGAAAACAAGAAAGAACAAAAGCTTAGGACTCTACGTGAGGACAACACCTTGTACCTCCATCCCCGATATTTGGATAGCTAAGGACAAAGTTTGGGACTTAGTATGGATCATGTAGCCAGACTAAGCATTGCTTTGATGGAAGGTTTGATTCCCATTTTGCAATGTGATTGGCTGGCCCACTTTTAATGTCCTCGGTAGAAGAGGGCAGAGGCCAGAGAACGTCCAATCAAACACAACCTCATTGGATGCCATATATGATCATGAAGGTTGGAGGCAATCATCTGATCACCAGTGAAAATGGTGACCGTTCAGATCAATTTTTTTGACTAGCGAAAGGGAATATGTACAGAGATGTGACCCCAAATTACATGGTCCTCTTATGGCCTCCCTACAGCTGAATGAAATCTCACCAGATGGTTCCCGGTTTCCCTGAGACTGCCAGGACTCGAATCACTTGGCCTTTGCATTAGCGGACCTTGCACATGCACTGTATACTAAGTCTAATCATCAGGAGTCCAAGGAATCTCGGGAGACTCCCAGGATATGAAATACTTGTTCTAGCATGCCCCAAGTCACAAAGGTCCTCCTTCTCTGAGAGCCTCATCTTTCCACTTTTTCACTCATTTGCCTGTCGAACCCCTACTCTGCTCATTCCCTACATCCTCTGCCAGCCTTCTCTCTCTTCTGCCAACCTCCTCTATCCCCTGTCTGTCTTCTCTGGGAGCCCCTCCGTCCTCTGCCTGCCTCCCTTCTCCTGTGTTGGTCTCCTTCCTTCTCTAGTGGCCTCCTTTCTCCTCTGCCAGCTGCCTTGCCCCTCTGCCCACCTTCTTTATTCTCTGTGGGGGCCACCTCCCTCCTCTGGCTGCCTCCCGTGTCCTCATCCTGCTTCCTCTTTTCTCTACCAGCCTCAACTCTCCTCTGCCTGCCTCCTACCTCCCCTGGTTGACTCTTCTGTCCTCTGCCACTCTTTTTACTTTTTACTCCTCTGCATACCTCCTCTATCCTCTGCCAGCCTCCTCACTCCTCCTACATCTTCCTACCTCCTCTGTCAGCCTCCACCCTCCTCTGCCAGCCTCCTCACTCCTCACTCTCCTTTACCTGCCTCCTACCTCCCCTGGTTGACTCTTCTGTCCTCTGCCACTCTTTTTACTTTTTACTCCTCTGCATACCTCCTCTATCCTCTGCCAGCCTCCTCACTCCTCCTACATCTTCCTACCTCCTCTGTCAGCCTCCACCCTCCTCTGCCAGCCTCCTCACTCCTCACTCTCCTTTACCTGCCTCCTACCTCCCCTGGTTGACTCTTCTGTCCTCTGCCACTCTTTTTACTTTTTACTCCTCTGCATACCTCCTCTATCCTCTGCCAGCCTCCTCACTCCTCCTACATCTTCCTACCTCCTCTGTCAGCCTCCACCCTCCTCTGCCAGCCTCCTCACTCCTCACTCTCCTTTACCTGCCTCCTACCTCCCCTGGTTGACTCTTCTGTCCTCTGCCACTCTTTTTACTTTTTACTCCTCTGCATACCTCCTCTATCCTCTGCCAGCCTCCTCACTCCTCCTACATCTTCCTACCTCCTCTGTCAGCCTCCACCCTCCTCTGCCAGCCTCCTCACTCCTCACTCTCCTCTGCCTGCCTCCTACCTCCCCTGGTTGACTCTTCTGTCCTCTGGCATTCTTTTTACTCCTCTGCATACCTCCTCTATCCCCTGCCAGCCTCCTCACTACATCTTCCCACATGTAAGAATGCAGATTTTTTACATGTAGGAGAGGAATGCCGTCGTTGGCTCGGTACGGAAATGGTTAAACCCTCGCCTATGGAGCTTTTTTAAGTATTGTGGTTTGTTACCATTCCTTGAGCATGCGCAATTTTAGAGCGTGACATGTTAGATATCTATCTACTCGGTGTAACATTGTCGTTTATATTTTACCCAAAAATTTGGGTTATATATATTGTGGTTTTTTTTGCATTAAAATTCATCAAAGTGTATTTCCCCCCCCAAAAAAAAATTGCATTTGAAAAACCGTTACGTGAATACAGTGTGACCAAAAAAATATCGCAACACTCGCCATTTTATTCCCTAGGGTCTCTGCTAAAAATATCTATATAATGTTTGGGGGTTCCAAGTAATTTTCTAGCAAAAAAAATACTGATGTCCCCATTCCAAGAGCGTGCACAACTTTATAGCGTGACATGTTGGGTATCTATTTACTCGGCGTAACATCATCTTTTATATTTTACCAAAAAGTTGGCTTACATATTGTGTTTTTTTCTCTCCAAAAATTGTGTTTGAAAAACCGCTGTGCAAGTACATTGTGACAAAAAAAATATTGCAATGCTCACCATTTTATTCTCTAGGGTCTCTGCTAATATATATATATACACACACACACAATGTATGGGGGCTCTAAGTAATTTTCTAGCAAAAAAATACCGATGTCCCCATTCCAAGAGCGTGCACAACTTTACAGTGTGACATGTTAGGTATCTATTTACTCGGCGTAACGTCATCTTTTATATATTCCCCAAAAAATATATTTATATTGCGTTCTTTTTTTACATTACATATTTACATACAAAAATTGTGTTTGATAAATCGCTGTGCAAATGTAGTGTGACATAAAATATTGCAACGATCACCATTTTATTCTCTAGGGTCCCTGCTAATATATATATATATATGTCCCCATTCCACGAGTGTGCACAACTTCTTTAAAGCGTGACATGTTAGGTATCTATTTACTTGGCGTAACATCATCTTTTATATTTTACCAAAAAAATGGGTTACATATTGTGCTTTTTTCACATTAATATTAATTAAAGTGTATTCCCCTCCAAAAAAAATTGCATTTGAAAAACCACTGCGCAAATACCGTGTGACATAAAAAATTGAAACGATCAGCATTTTATTTCTTAGGGTCTCTGCAAAAAAACATATATAATATTTGGGGGTTCCCAGTCATTTTCTAGCAAAAAATACTGATGTATCCATTCCACAAGCATGCACAACTCTATAGCATGACATGTTTGGTATCTATTTACTCGGCGTAACATCATCTTTTATATTTTACCTCAAAAAATTTGTTATCTATTGTTTTTTGGGGTTTTTTTTACATTAAAATTCATTAAAGTGTATTTTTTCTCCGAAAAAGTGTGTTTGATAAAGCGCTGCGCAAATGTAGTGTGGCGTAAAATATTGCAACGATCACCATTTTATTGTCTAGGGTCCCTGCTAAAAAAAATATATATAAATATATAGATATATATATGTGTATATATATATATATATATATATATATATATATATATATATATATATATATATATATATATATATATATATATATATATATATATATATTTCTAATGTTTGGGGGCTCTAAGTATACAGATTTAAACTTTAAATTAAAAAAAAATGTAAACAAAAAGTGCCAGAAAAGGCGGGCAAGTGGATATACAATATATATATATATATATATATATATATATATATATATATATATATATATATATATATATATATATATATATACGTATATATATATACGTATATATATATATATATATATATATTGTATATCCACTTGCCCGCCTTTTATATATATATATATATACATACATATATATATATATATATATATATATATATATATATATATATATATACACACACATATATATATATATATACATATATATATGTATATACACACACATATATATATATATATATATATATATATATATATGTATATATATGTATATATATATATATATATGTGTGTGTATATACATATATATATGTATATATATATATATATATATATGTGTGTGTATATATATATATATATATATATATATATATATATATATGTATATATATATATATATAATGTATATATATATATATATACAGTATATACAGTACGTCTGTGTCACAGACAGAGGAAGGTGTCAGGGTATGGTGACAGTTTGGAACATACATATTTACCTAAAAGACAAATCCCCTGTAGGATACAAGGCCGGGGTAGAGGCGGTGATTTATCAGAGTGTGAGTCTGGCAGGACAGAGCGTGCGTGGGGATCATAAATCAGAGCCAGAGCTTCCTGGGAGAAGGATGGATGACTGAGGATGGGGGGGCTAATCTGTCCTCACCACATCCACCATGATAAACAAGGCTTATGTCTCTGTATACAGGGAGAACAGGAGAAAATACACAAGATCTGAGAGTGTGCTACGTCTGCCCGAGGGGACGCAGGTCCGGGGCCCCCAAACAGCAAACCTGCAGTAGTCTTCAAGAGAATTAAAAAAAACTGGTATCTACACATTGTGTTGAGTCATTAAAGGAATCAGATATGTCTTCCATGCATGCATTGTAACACTTCCAGGTATTTATTACCTCTCGCAGAGATCACAGGACTCCCCCTGACTATGCTTTTATCATCTTTTCTTTCCAGAAGATGGTGCCATCTTTGTTCAGGCATCACCCAGGGGTGACACAGCCACATAAATTCCAGCACAGAAAAATGATCCACCTAGTTAAGTTTGGAAGACAGCAACGTCCACTGAGCACAAGCCAACTGAATGAAAAAAGTTTGAGGGCAACTCAATGCCAGAGAAGTGAAGAAGACCCCGCCGTGACAGTAAATCTTAAAAAAAAAAATATGAGGGCCCCCCATGCCAGAGCAGAAGTCAGGAGGACCCTTCCACAGTTGTCTAGAATACAAAAAAAATGTTTGAGAGCCACCCAATGCCAGAGAAATGAAAAGAACTCTGCCATGACTGTCCAGAATACATCTGAATAAATATTTGGGGGGCCACCCAATGCCAAGAAAGGGGTGAAGAAGACCCAGCCATGACCATCTAGAGAACATCTGAAAAAAAACTGAGAGCCAACCAATGTCAGAGAAGAGAAGAGGACCATGCCATGACCATCCAGAATATGTGTGAAAAAAAGGGTTTGAAGGCCCCCCCAATGCCAGAGAAGAGCTAAAAGGGACCCTAGCTTGACCATCCAGAATACATCTAAAAAAATGTTTGAGGGCCACCCAATACCAGAGATGTGAAGAGGACCATGCCATGACCATCCAGAATACATGTGAAAAAAGGTTTGAGAGCCAACCAATACCAGAGCAGAGGTGAAGATGACCCAACCATGACCATCTACAGTACATCTGAAAAACATTTGAGAACCAAGCAATGCCAGAGAAGAGGAGAAGAGGACCATGCCATGACCATCCAGAATATGTGTGAAAAAAAAAAGATTTGAGGGCCCCCCAATACTACAGAAGAGCTGAAAGGGACTCTACCATGACCATTCAGAGTACATCTGAAAACACATTTGAGGGCCCCCCCAATGCCAGAGAAGAGGTGAAAAGGACCCTGCCATGACCGTCTACAATACATCTGAAAAAATGTTTGAGGGCCAGCCAACACCAGAGAGAAGAGGACCTTGCCATGAACATCTAGAATGTGAAATAAGGTTTGAGAACCACCAAAAGCCACAGAAGAGCTAAAAGGGACTCTACAATAACCATCCAGAATACATCTGAATAAATATTTGGGGGGCCACCCAATGCCAGAGAAGAGGTGAAGAGGACCCTGCCATGACCGTCTACAATACATCTGAAAAAGCATTTGAGGGCCACCCAATGCCAGAGAAGAGGTGAAGAAGACCATGTCATGACAATCAAAAATACATCTGAAAAAATGTTTGAGGGTCACCCATTGCCGGGGAGGAGAGGAATGGGACCCTGCCATGAGCATCTACAATACATCTGACAAAACATTTGAGGAGCCACCCAATACCAAAGACGAGGTGAAGAGAGGACCATGCCATGACCATCTAGAATACATCTGAAAAAAACGTTTGAGGGCCCCCAATGCCAGGAAAGACATGAAGAGAATCTTGCCATGACCATCTAGAGTACATTTAAAAATATTTGAGAGCAAAGCAATACCAGAGAAGAGGTGAAGAGAACCCTGCCATGAACGTCTACAATACATCTGAAAAAATGTTTGAGGGCCAGCCAACACCAGAGAGAAGAGGACCCTGCCATGCACATCTAGAATGTGAAATAAGGTTTGAGAGCCACCAAATGCCACAGAAGAGCTAAAAGGGACTCTACCATAACCATCCCAGAATACATCTGAAAAAATGTTTGAAGATCACCCAACGCCACAGAGGGGAAGAGGACCATGGCTTGACCGTCCAGAATACATGTGAAAAAAAGGTTTGAGGTCTACCCAATGCCACAGACGTGCTGAAATGGACCCTACAACGACCATCCAGAATACATGTGAAAAAATGTTTGAGGGCCACCCAATGCCAGAAAAGAGATGAAGACCATGCCATGACTGTTTACAATACATCTGAAAAAAACAATGCCAAAGAAGTTAAGAGGACCCTGCTATGACATCTGAAAAAATGTTTGAAGATCACCCAACGCCACAGAGGAGAAGAGGACCATGGCCTAACCATCTAGAATACATGTGAAAAAAGGTTTGAGGGTTACCCAATGCCACAGAAGTGCTGAAATGGACCCTACAACGACCATCCAGAATACATGTGAAAAAAGATTTGAGGGCCACCCAATGCCAGAGAAGAGTCAAAGACTGTGCCGTTTCCGTCCTTCATAAACATCATTTTTTCTAAATAGACTTTTTACGCAGTGAGTGGACAGACCCCAGAGGGCCAGTTGTGCGAAGGTCTCATGTTTGTACTTCTTCCTCTTCGGTCTTCAGGCCAACCAACTGGGATGAATTCCCTGCAAATTATCACAGAGAAAAAAAAAAATAGCAATACAACTCGGGAAAATGTGTCTGCAGCGTAGGAGAACACAAAAGCTTTCGGAAATAACACAGGGCCCAGGTACAAAAAAATGACCTCAGAGATCTTCCAAGAGACCTGAGAAGTATCTGAGAGAGAAAAGAGCTCTCTGACAATAGAAGGCCATGATGTGCGCTTGGCAAAGGAATAAATCGGCTTTGTTTATATGCATGGTTTTCAGTAACCTGTAAATCATAGAGGAGGGTCGAAGATTTTGCTAAATTTTATTTATTTTTTTTGCATTTGGACAGCAGAGATTTTATGAGCTTCTGTTTTACTGGCTCTGTGAAGTTCTCCTGATACAGGATGACACGAAACCCCTGAATACTCAGATGAAGCATTATCATTGTCCTAGACGTTTCTCCTTGTTAATGATATTTAATTATTCTTCAGGGGAAGAAATTTCATACCGTGACACTGGAAGCCTGGAGGAACAGATCCATGTATATGTATGCGTCGGGGTCCAGCTCTTTATCTGTGGATTCATTATAAATGCAATGAAATTATGATTAGATCCAAGACAGGACCGCATTAGTAGAGGATAGACGGGGGAACCCGCGTGTGTTGTGCATATTAGCAATGCGCCCGCTCTGGAGTGATGTGCTCTCAGGGGTCCTTTTGACAGTAATAATCTTGTGGTTGAAGATGTCACCAACCCACTTAGCTGAATTATTTTGCAGTGATTCAGAGTAATCCATGCATGGCCGTCCTTCTTGTCTCCATGAATACACCACGATAGAAGAATGCAGGGCCTCCCTGCCTAATGAGCTCTGAGGATTGTTAATTCAAATTTCATCTAATAACAGTGGAGGGAAATGGAAAAATAACGCTGGACCCGTAAGTTATCTTATTAGTATTGCTTATCTTGAAGTATTGATGTTGATGGTCTCCTTGGCTTGTAGTGTGTAAGAGAATCTCTCAGTATGTTTTGGAACCAGGAGGCCATTACATGCTCATGCTCATAATTCTTAGCATGTATGCGCAACACACACGCACACGCATGCCATGTACTGGCACCGGCATCAAACGGCTTATTTAAGCTGGACTATGACATGAACAGATTGCTGGGTGGTCTTCAGCTAGCTCCCATTTAACCTGCGCCTTGTTCTGCTGTACCTGTCTACCCGTGCACTACCCAGCTTGCCCCTGACCTGTTTCTAGACTCCTGCCTGCCTGCTGTGACCTCAGCTTGCACTCTGACTCTTCCTGTACCTTTTTGCCTGGCAGTGTACCGAACCCGGCCTGTATCCTGACTCTGCCTGATGTCCCTGTACCTTGTTGCCCGGCTGTGTACTGATCCCGACCTTTATCCTGACTCTGCCTGATGTCCCTGTACCTTGTTGCCCGGCTGTGTACTGATCCCGGCCTGTATCCTGACTCTGACCCTGCCTGATGTTCCTTTACCTCATTGCCCAGATGTGTACTGATCCTGACCTTTAACCTGACTCTGCCTTTGCCTGATGTTCCTGTACCTTGTTGCCTGGCAGTGTACCGATCCCGACCTCTATCATGACTCTGCCTCTGCCTGACATTCCTGTACCTTGATGCCTGGCTGTGTACCGATCCCGACCTGTATCCTGACTCTGCCTGATGTTCCTGTACCTTGTTGCCCGGCTGTGTACTGATCCCGGCCTGTATCCTGACTCTGACCCTGCCTGATGTTCCTTTACCTTATTGCCCAGCTGTGTACTGATCCTGATCTTTAACCTGACTCTGCCTTTGCCTGATGTTCCTGTACCTTGTTGCCTGGCAGTGTACCGATCCCGACCTCTATCATGACTCTGCCTCTGCCTGACTTTCCTGTACCTTGATGCCTGGCTGTGTACCGATCCCGACCTGTATCCTGACTCTGCCTGATGTTCCTGTACCTTGTTGCCTTGTTGCGTACCAATCCTGGCCTGTTTCCTGACTCTGCCTGATGTTCCTGTACCTCGTTGCCAGACTGTGTACCGATCCCGGCCTGTATCCTGACTCTGCCTGTGCCCGATGTCCCTGTACCTTGTTGCCTTGCTGTGCACTGATCCCGGCCTGTATCCTGACTCTGACCCTGCCTGATGTTCCTTTACCTCGTTTCCAAACTGTGTACTGATCCTGACCTTTATCCTGACTCTGCCTTTGCCTAATGTTTCTGTACCTTGTTGCCTGACTGTGTACCGATCCCGGCCTCTATCCTGACTCTGACTCTGCCTGACGTTCCTGTACCTTGATGTCTGGCTGTGTACTGATCCCAACCTGTATCCTGACTCTGCCTGATGTTCTTTTACCTTGTTGCCCAGCTGTGTACTGATCCTGACCTTTATCCTGACTTTGCCTGATGTCCCTGTACCTTGTTGCCTGGCTGTGTACCAATCCTGGCCTGTTTCCTGACTCTGCCTAGTGTTCCTGTACCTCGTTGCCCAGCTGTGTACTGATCCCGGCCTTCATCCTGACTCTGCCTGATGTTCCTTTACCTCATTGCCCAGCTGTGTACCGATCGTAAACTTGTGTCCTGCCTCTGCCTCTGAGTCACAGCACAGCCAGGGCGGCGGGTGCGCGCTCTACCCAGATGCACTGATCACGCCCCCAAAAAAGGCCGCTGCATCGCCACTTTACTCACTTACAGTTCTTGCCCTGGCTGGCCGAGACCCGTTTTACCTTGTTCTAATGCTGGCTCTACATTGTCCTGCAGTGATGAGACACAAGAGGCGGGATTTATCCTGCCTCTGCCTGATGTCCCTGTACCTTGTACCATGGTAGGGGGCGGGGCTTTCTGTGGTAGGGGTGGGGCTTTCCATAGTAGGGGCAGGGCTTTCTATTTTGGGGGGCAGGGCTTTCAGCAACCGGGGGCGGGGCTCTAAGTGGTCCATGGTTGGGCTCTCAGATGTACAGGGGAGGCACTCTCTGCTCCGAACCTCCGAGCACCTACAGGCTACATGGGGCAGGGCAGGGTCAGAGCGTCAATGAAGCTCCCAGCCCAACCCCTCCCTGCTGACAGAGCCTCCCTCAGCCCAAACCAAGCCCAACTGCCCATGCCGGCACACCCCGGTGGTCGGAGGGCGTAACAGCAGGCTCAGGCAGCACACAATGTGTGTGTGAGTCTGTGCCTACCGAGTGCGGCGATGTAGTTGAAGCACAAATAACGTTACTACTTCTGCACTGATGCTCTGGGGGGGTTTCAACCCCCAAAACCCCCCCTTATCTACGTCCCTGCAAATACGACACTTAGAATCAACTCAACAAGACCTTTTACCTGCTTAACTACTTGCAGACCGCCCGCCGTCATTGTAAGTCGACTGTTTGAAGTGGGATACCGCTGTTAGGGCAGCAGATAGCTGTCATAACCCCGGTATCCTCTTCAACGGCGGGCGGTCCTCGTTCAGATAAAAATGGTCTCCACGGCAGATTCGCCGCAAGCTCACTCTTATCGGGAGCCCCTCCCCCGCGCTCCGGTTGTCTCCGCAGCTTACCAGAGCCGTCCTTACCCCTGTGAGACTGCATGCCAAGTGAGGGAAAGATGGCCCCTGCCCGCCTCCATAACATTGGATGACAGAAGCGACGTCAAACGTCACTTCCACCCATTAGTCTTAAAGTCGAAATCATTTTTTTTTTTTTTTTGCAAAAAAGAAAAAGACATTTGTTTATTTTTATTTTTTATTGCATTTAAGTGTAAATATGAGATCTGAGGTCTTTGACCACCCCCAGATCTCACATTTAAGAGGACCTGTCATGCTTTTTTTCTATTACACGAGAAGTTTACATTCCTTGTAATAGGAATAAAAGTGACACATTTTTTTTTTAAAGAACAGTGTAAAAATAAAAAATAAAAAGGTAAAATAAATAAGAAAAAAAACTAAAAAAAAAATTTTAAACGCGCCCCGTCCCGCCGAGCTCGCATGCAGAAGCGAACGCATACGTGAGCAGCACCCACATACGAAAACGGTGTTCAAACCACACATGTGAGGTATCGCCGCGATCGGCAGAGCGAGAGCAATAATTCTAGCCCCAGACCTCTGTGACTCAAAACATGCGAACGGTAAAAATTTTTAAACCTTGCCTTTGGAGATTTTTATGGGTCAAAGTTTGTCGCCATTCCACGAGCGGAGGCGCAATTTTGAAGCGTGACGTGTTGGGTATCAAGTTACTCGGCGTAACATTATCTTTCACAATATGAAAAAAATTGATTGGGCTAACTTTACTGTTTTCTTACTTTTTAATTTAAAAAAAAGAGTGTATTTTCTTCAAAAAAAAATTGTGCGTTTACGGTGTGACAGAAAGTATTGCAACGGCCGCCATTTTATTCTCTAAGGTGTCTGAAAAAAATTGAATAACATTTTTGGGGGTTCTAAGTAATTTTGTAGCAAAAAAAACCCAAAAAAAACTGATCTTAACTTATAAACAGTCTGAAAAATAGACCCGGTCCCTAAATAGTTAATTGATGAAGAAATAACAAAGGAGTAGTCCACACCTGGCCATGAAACTACTTTTTGATTCAATTGTCCAATTACTTTTGGTCCCTTGAAAAAAAAGGGGGGTGGCTAATCTTAAGAGCTGTAATTCCTAAACCCTTCCTCGGATTTGGATGTACATATCCTCAAATTACACCTGAGAGTGTGACCTTTCACCCCATATGTATTATATAACTAGAACTTGAATATGTTTTGGTAAATACCACAAAAAGGATAGTGCCTGTGTCCAAATATATATGGACCTAACTGTACATATTTTTTTTGTTTTAGGTTTTGCGCCTTTCAAATTTTGCCAAATTCCTGAAATATTTTCAGGCTCTCAAACTCAGGGGGCGGCCCGTCCATTGTGGGCGCACAGGTGCCGCCGCCCTCCCTATCCCTTTCAGGGCGCCGGGCACATGAATTCCTGTGGCTTGGGTGGGCGGGGGGGGGTGTTTTTTGAAGCACCTGATTAGAGCCAGATCCCCGCCGCTCCTCGAATGCCCGATCCCTGCCGCTCCTTGGATGCCCAATCCCCGCCGCTCCTCGAATGCCCGATCCCCGCCGCTCCTTGGATGCCCGATCCCCCGCCGCTCCTCGAATGCCCGATCCCCGCCGCTCCTCGAATGCCCAATCCCCACCGCTCCTCGAATGCCCGATCCCTGCCGCTCCTTGGATGCCCGATCCCCGCCGCTCCTCGGATGCCCGATCCCCGCCGCTCCTCGAATGCCCGATCCCCGCCGCTCCTCGAATGCCCAATCCCCGCCACTCCTCGAATGCCCGATCCCCGCCGCTCCTTGGATGCCCGATCCCCGCCGCTCCTCGAATGCCCGATCCCCGCCGCTCCTTGGATGCCCGATCCCCATCGCTCCTCGAATGCCCGATCCCCGCCGCTCCTCGAATGCCCGATCCCCGCCGCTCCTCGGATGCCCAATCCCCACCGCTCCTCGGATGCCCAATCCCTGCCACTGCTTGGTGCCCCGATTCCCGCCGCTGCTTGATTCCCCTATACCCATAGCTCCTCGGATGCCCAATCCCCACCGCTGCTTGGTGCCCCAATCCTCACCGCTCCTCGGATGCCCGATCCCAACTGCTCCTTGATTCCCCGGTACCCGACGCTTATCGGATGCCCAATCCCCCCTGGTCCTCGGATGCCTGATCCCCACCACTGCTTGGTGCCCTCGATCCCCACCTCTCCTAGGAATGCCCGATCCCCACCGCTGCTTGGTTCCCCCAATCCCCGCCGATCCTCGGATGCCCGCCGCCTAGATGGGGTAAGTGCAGGTAAACCGACCGGCAGACAGCGGGGGGGAGGGGGTGGGTGGGGGTAATGGGGGGGTTTGAGGTTCCCGCGGGGGGGGGTAGGTTGTTTGCCCCCCCCCAAAACAAAAAAACACCAGCCGCCACTGCTCAAACTTCTCTAAAAGTTTATCATTTGAGAAGTCAACAAGCCCCGGCCGCAGTTTTGTTTTTTATGAGTTTACAAATGTACATCGCCTTTTGTCTTTAACACTTTAATCCGTAATTTCCTTCCCAACAACTCAATTTTTAGTCATTAGTTTCCAGCGCATCAAAAAATAACAAAGTCCGGCATCCGCCGCTGTTTGCACAGAGCCACGGGCGTGTAATAACAAGGACGCGACTTTGACAAGCCGGCGCCTCCAAAAAACGTTCCCTAGAAGCTACAAGTTATTGCTTGGTTGATTAAATCCCTTCGTCTCCCCTCTAAATGAGGTTTTATTAATTCCCAAAATGGTAAATCTCCCTTCAGAAAGGTTAGAGGAAGAAGCATAAAAACAAAAATAATATATTTTTCGAATGCGCAAAACACTAAACAGATCAAAGCCAGACAAATAACTGGAAAGCAGAGCTAATAAGAAATTTATAGAGATGTGACCCCCGCTGTGTATAATGATAGAAAACAGGAAGTGTTGTCACAGACACGGCATGGCTACAAATCTGCGTGTGACCCCAGGGAAGAGATCTTGGTAAAAAAAAGCAAATGTGTTCGGGAACTATTTTAAAAATAAGCAAAAATTATCGGATAACAAAGTATTTATACTTTATATTCTTAACTAGCAACGCATTGCTTTTAACATAAGCCCTCACTGACCTCTGTAATCGCAGGCGCTGTGGAGCAATACGTGCAAAGAAGCCCCCCTGGAGGTCGCACATCTGTGATGTCCCGCTGCAATGAATGGAGTTGGCAACCTCAGCCTGGAGATTGGGAGATCAGGTGACGGGTAACAGACCCCGAGCACCAGTGCCATCTTAAGAGCATTATACGCCCCCCGGCAATACAGTGCACTGGGGCCCTGTCTACACAATCACACACGATTGCCCATCAAATGCAGCTTTACTGTGCCCGTGAATGTAGCCTCACTGTGCCCACCTTTGCAGTCTCACTGTGCCGTGAATGCAGCCTCACTGTACCCAGCATTGCAGCCTCACTGTACCCAGCATTTCAGCCTCACTGTGCCCATGAATGCAGCCTCACTGTGCCCACTATTGCAACCTCACTGTGCCCGTGAATGCAGCCTCACTGTGGCCACTGTTGCAGCCTCACTGTGCCCATGAATGCAGCCTCACTGTGCCCACCATTGCAGCCTCACTGTGCCTGTGAATGCAGCCTCACTGTGCCCACTGTTGCAGCCTCACTGTGCCCATGAATGCAGCCTCACTGTGCCCACCATTGCAGCCTCACTGTGCCCATGAATGCAGCCTCACTGTGCCCGCTGTTGCAGCCTCACTGTGCCCATGAATGCAGCCTCACTGTGCCCACCATTGCAGCCTCACTGTGCCCATGAATGCAGCCTCACTGTGCCCACCATTGCAGCCTCACTGTGCCCACCTTTGCAGCCTCACTGTGCCCACCTTTGCAGCCTCACTGTGCCGTGAAGGCAGCCTCACTGTACCCAGTATTGCAGCCTCACTGTGCCCGTGAATGCAGCCTCACTGTGCCCACTGTTGCAGCCTCACTGTGCCCGTAAATGCAGCCTCACTGTGCCCACCATTGCAGCCTCACTGTGCCAGTGAATGCAGCCTCACTGTGCCCACTGTTGCAGCCTCACTGTGCCCATGAATGCAGTCTCAGTGTGCCCACCATTGCAGCCTCACTGTGCCCATGAATGCAGCCTCACTGTGCCCACCATTGCAGCCGCATTGTGCCCGTGAATGCAGCCTCACTGTGCCCTCCTTTGCAGCCTCACTGTGCCGTGAATTCTGCCTCACTGTGCCCACCTTTGCAGCCTCACTGTGCCGTGAATGCAGCCTCACTGTACCCAGCATTGCTGCCTCACTGTGCCCATGAATGCAGCCTCACTGTGCCCACCATTGCAGCCTCACTGTGCCAGTGAATGCAGCCTCACTGTGCCCACCATTGCAGCCTCATTGTGCCCGTGAATGCAGCCTCACTGTGCCCACCATTGCAGCCTCACTGTGCCCGTGAATGCAGCCTCACTGTGCCCACCATTGCAGCCTCACTGTGCCCGTGAATGCAGCCTCACTGTGGCCACCATTGCAGCTTCACTGTGCCCACCATTTCACCCTCACTGTGTCCACCATTACAGCCTCACTGTGTCCATGAATGCAGTCTCACTGTGCTCACAATTGCACCCTCACTCTGCCCATGAATGCGGCATCACTGTGCCAATACAGACTCACCATCGCCTGGTAACACATATCTCCTCCTGTGTATCACGGAGCTGGCTGGGTCTGTGTTCGACGGCCGCGCTGTAACAAGGTCCCGCCCCCCTAGACCGGCTCGTGTGATAGGCGTAACACTGTAATCTACTATTACACAAGCCGGTCTAGGGGGGCGGGACCTTGTTACAGCGCGGCCGCCGAACACAGACCAGCTCCGTGAAAGCGGCCCCAGGGCAGGCGGCCTACCAGGAAATTTCCTGGTATCCCAGTAGGCCAGTCCGACCCTGGCTGGGGTCGCTGGGCAGGTGGGCCCCCCAGGCAACTGGTGCCCCCCGGGCAACTGCCCAGTGTGCCCATGCGAAAAGACAGCCCTGCTGAGCACCTGATTGGCGGAGAGGAGGTTTAGTGTTTGGAAAGCGAATATTTATTCGCTTTTCTAACACAGCTGAGTGACCTGCGAGTGCCCAGCATGACGCTCGCAGGTCACCGTTTTGACACCTATTAGAGCCTATGGCTCCAATCAGGTGCTTCAAAAACACCCCCCCCCGCCGCTGTAATTCAGGTGCCCAAAAAGGGGCCGGGCACCTGAATAGGGGGCGGCAGCGGCGGACATTGATAGATTCAATGCATGAATCTATTTATTGGTGCTAGAGGGGGGTGGCAGGAGAGAGGGGGCGGCGCCCGTGCGCCCTTAATGCACGGGCCGCCACTGACTGGGAGGGGGAGCTGAGCTGCTGAGACACTGCGCTGGCAACAGGAGGAAGGGTTGCTAAAGAAGAAGAAGAAGAGGGGGAGCAGGGTAAACTGAGCTCCGAAATAATTGCTGGATTTGAGGAGCAAGGATATCTGAACAGAGTCTCTGTTGGGATGGGGGTAGCAGGGGGAGCTGAGTCACTGCTGGGAGGAGGGAGCAGGAAGAGCTGAGCTGCTGAGTCGCTACTGATAGGGGGTAAGGATAAACTAAGTTGGCTAAGTTGACTTGAACAACTTCAGTGCATTTGCTGTGAACTCTGAGAATGAATTGCTCCACAGTGCCTGTTTGGTAAAGTGGTGGTGGTCACGTACATGACTGTTATTTTCCTGCGTCTGATGTGCATTTAAAGCGCCTATCAAATGCAGGTAAGCAAATCGCCATTTTTTATTTTTTTTCAGACAAAAAATTTCTTTCATCATTTCATCAACAGACGACTTCTGTTCCAGCCCGAGCGAAGTTCTCGAAAATGCTGTCGGGATCACCTAACATAGAGCCCCAGATGAAAGTAAGATGGTTTATTCAGAAGGATGAATTATTAAAGCGCTACGCCAACATGGTCTTCCCGACGCACTTATCGTCTCTTTTTCTAAAGGGTCAGTGAAGGTGGTCAGCTGTCTCATCTCCAGCGAACATCTGAATAACAATGCAGAGAGCCGGCCTTCTGCCCCGTCAGCTCTTCTCAGAATAGAAGCCATCTCAGGACATTGACTGGGATAACGACCCCGATGGAAGTGATTGACAGCTGCAGACATTAGACAAATATTACCGAGTTGTTTAAAACAATCTTCTTAACTTTCATCAATAGAACGACCTTCCTAAGCGGAGATGTAAAAAAAAAGTCTGCCCCAAATTTGTCAGAAGGATTTTCTCGTGGCCGTCTCCATATTTCTGCAGACAGCAGCTGGGCCAGATAGTCTGCAGACCAGGAGGACCTAATGTGATCTCTTACATATCACTGGATCCTTAGATGTGCTTTGAAATGAACTTCTAATCATCAGATAGAAGAATTACATGTGCTCTGCTGAGTCTATGTACTAATTGAGCTCTTCTCTGTACCGAGCAGTAGTGGTCAACTTATACAATAGAAGGAGCCTCAAATGTGGCCCCTGAAGTCATCAAAGAGCTACACATAACAAGTATGTAATGCTACAGAAAACTATCAGAGACTGAAATCATTCTACAGGTGATGGTCAGAGACCTGAGATATGATGCAGGTGATGGTCAGAGACCTGAGATATGATGCAGGTGATGGTCAGAGACCTGAGATATGATACAGGTGATGGTCAGAGACCTGAGATATGATGCAGGTGATGGTCAGAGACCTGAGATATGATGCAGGTGATGGTCAGAGACCTGAGATATGATGCAGGTGATGGTCAGAGACCTGAGATATGATACAGGTGATGGTCAGAGACCTGAGATATGATGCAGGTGATGGTCAGAGACCTGAGATATGATGCAGGTGATGGTCAGAGACCTGAGATATGATACAGGTGATGGTCACAGACCTGAGATATGATACAGGTGATGGTCAGAGACCTGGGATATGACGCAGGTGATGGTCAGAGACCTGAGATATGATACAGGTGATGGTCAGAGACCTGAGATATGATGCAGGTGATGGTCAGAGACCTGAGATATGATGCAGGTGATGGTCAGAGACTAGAGATATGATGGAGGTGATGGTCAGAGATGGGAGATATGATACAGGTGATGGTCAGAGATGGGAGATATGATACAGGTGATGGTCAGAGATGGGAGATATGATACAGGTGATGGTCAGAGACCTGAGATATGATACAGGTAATGGTCAGAGACTAGAGATATGATGGAGATGATGGTCAGAGATGGGAGATATGATGGAGGTGATGGTCAGAGCTGGGAGATATGATGCAGGTGATGGTCAGAGACCTGAGATATGATACAGGTGATGGTCAGAGACCTGAGATATGATACAGGTAATGGTCAGAGACCTGAGATATGATGCAGGTGATAGTCAGAGAAGGGAGATATGATGCAGGTGATGGTCAGAGACTAGGGACTTGTTAAACATGGTCAGAGACTGCAGACATGTTAAAGTAGAGGGTCAAAGAGTGGAGGCATGCTACAAGGAATGGTCAAAGCCTGGAAACATGCTACAAGGAATGGTCAAAGCCTGGAAACATGCTACAGGGAAAGGTCAGAGGCTGGAGACATACTACAGGAGATAGTCAAAGCCTGGAGACATGCTACTGGAGATGGACATACACTCGAAAAATGTCACACAAGAATTACATGTGCTCTGCTGAGTCTATGTACTAATTGAGCTCTTCTCTGTACCGAGCAGTAGTGGTCAACTTATACAATAGAAGGAGCCTCAAATGTGGCCCCTGAAGTCATCAAAGAGCTACACATAAAATTTAGAGTATGTAATGCTACAGAAAACTATCAGAGACTGAAATCATTCTACAGGTGATGGTCAGAGACCTGAGATATGATGCAGGTGATGGTCAGAGACCTGAGATATGATGCAGGTGATGGTCAGAGACGGGAGATATGATACAGGTGATGGTCAGAGACCTGAGATATGATACAGGTGATGGTCAGAGACCTGAGATATGATGCAGGTGATGGTCAGAGACCTGAGATATGATGCAGGTGATGGTCAGAGACCTGAGATATGATGCAGGTGATGGTCAGAGACGGGAGATATGATACAGGTGATGGTCAGAGACCTGAGATATGATACAGGTGATGGTCAGAGACCTGAGATATGATGCAGGTGATGGTCAGAGACCTGAGATATGATGCAGGTGATGGTCAGAGACCTGAGATATGATACAGGTGATGGTTAGAGACCTGAGATATGATGCAGGTGATGGTCAGAGACCTGAGATATGATGCAGGTGATGGTCAGAGATGGGAGATATGATACAGGTGATGGTCAGAGACCTGAGATATGATGCAGGTGATGGTAAGAGACCTGAGATATGATGCAGGTGATGGTCAGATGCGGGAGATATGATACAGGTGATGGTCAGAGACCTGAGATATGATACAGGTGATGGTCAGAGACCTGAGATATGATACAGGTGATGGTCAGAGATTAGGGACTTGTTAAACACGGTCAGAGATTGCAGACATGTTAAAGTAGAGGTTCAAAGAGTGGAGGCATGCTACAAGGAATGGTCAAAGCCTGGAAACATGCTACAGGGAAAGGTCAGAGGCTGGAGACATACAACAGGAGATGGTCAGAGACTGGAGACATGATATAGGAGATAGTCAAAGACTGGAGACATGCTACTGGAGATGGACATACACTCGAAAAATGTCACACAAGATGGTCACAGACTAGAGGCATGCTACAGGAGAAGGTCAGAGACTAGAAACATACTACAGGAGACGTTCACAATCTTGAGACATACTACAGGAGACGTTCACAGGCTTGAGACATGATGTAGGAGATGGTTAAAGACTTGAGGATCACTACAGGAGATGGTCAGAGACTAGAGGTATGTTAAAAGTGGTCAGAGACTGGAGACATACTACAGGAGATGTTCACAGGCTTAAGAAATGATATAGGAGATGGTCAAAGACTGGAGGCATACTACAGGAGATGGTCAGAGAATAGAGACATTTTAAAGGTGGTCAGAGACTGGAGTCATGTTACAGGAGATGGCCAGAGACTAGAGGTATGTTAAAAGTGGTCAGAGACTGGAGGCATACTACAGGAGATTTTTACAGGCTTGAGACATGGTATAGAAGATGATCAAAGACTGGAGGCATACTACAGGAGATGGTCAGAGACTAGAAACATGTTAAAGGTGGTAAAAGACTGGAGACATGCTACAGGAGATAGTCACAGGCTTGAGTCGTGCTATAGGAGATGTTCCAGTCTCTGACTAACCTTGTGGCAAGAGTTTTGAGAAGAGCCTTTTCTTTTCCTGCATGACTGTGTCCCTGTTTACAACGCCAGCTCATAAAAGACATGGTTTGACCAGTTTGGGGTGGAGGAACTCCTGTGTTCTGCACAGAGCCCTGACCTCAATCCTACCGAACACCTATCAGATGAATTAGGACACTGATGGTGAGCCAGATCTTCTCATCCAACATCAGTACCTGACCTCACAAATGGCCACAAATTCCCACAGACACCCTCCAAAATTTTGTGGAAAACCCCAGAAGAGTGGATGATGTTATAATCACAAAGGGTGCAACTCCATATTAATGGCCATGGTTTTAGAATTGGATTTCAATCAAGCTTCTATGGGTGTTATGGTCACATGTCCACAAACTTCTAAAAACCACCTTGGAGATATATTGGAATGCCAATAGTGAACCAAGCCTTTTTGTTCAAAATCAGTACCTGACCTCACTAATGGGCACAAATTCTACACAGACACCCTCCAAAATCTTGTGGAAAGTCTTCCCAGAAAAGGGAGGGATGAATGGGACAACTTACTATTAATTGCCAGGCTTTTGGAACAGATATCCAACAAGCACATATAGGTGTACTGGTCATATGTTCACAGACCTCAAGGGATTATCTTGGGATGAATTGGAACACTGATGGTGAGCCAGGTCTACACATCCAACATTATATTAAAGGCCATGGTTTTGGGAATGGGATGTCCTTTAAGCTCATATAGGTGTGATAGGTAGAGGAACTTGAGTGTCCTGCAGTCCTGATCTCAAACCCTACTGGAAACATTTGGGACGAATTAGAATGCTGATCGTGATCCAGGTCTTCTCATCCAACATCAGTTTCTGACCTCATAAAGGGGCTCAAATTCCCACAGACACCCTCCATAATCTTGTGGAAAGCCCTCCCGGAAGAGTGTAGAATGTTATAGCCACAAAAGGGGCAACTCCATATAAAGGGCCATGGGGTAAGAGGGGAGCATCTCCATATATGGCCATGGTTTTGGAATGGGATATCCAACAGTCTCTTATAGGTGTGATGGTCAGGTGTCCACAAACTCCACTGGGGGTCACAAAGTGGGGCATCTCCATATTATGGTGGAGATGCAACTCCATATTAATGGCCATGGTTTTGGAATAGGATGTTCAACAAGCTCATATACTGTAGGTGTGATGGTCAGGTGTCCACAAACTCCATAGGTGATTCCATATCAAGGGCCAAGGTGGAGAGATAACTCCATATTAATGGTCATGGTAGAGAGGCAACCCCATATCAAGGGCCAAGGTTGAGAGACAACTCCATATTAATGGTCATAGTAGAGAGGCAACCCTATATCAAGGGCCAAGGTGGAGAGACAACTCCATATTATTGGTCATGGATTTGGAATAGGATGTCCAACATGCTCATATATTGTAAGTTTGATGAACAGGTGTCCACAAACTCCATAGGTAACTCCATATCAAGGGCCAAGGTGGAGAGACAACTCCATATTATTGTTCATGGATTTGGAATAGAATGTCCAACACGCTCATATACTGTAAGTGTGATGGTCAGGTGTCCACAAACTCCATAGGTGACTCCATATCAAGGGCCAAGGTGAAGAGATAACTCCATATTAATGGTCATGGTAGAGAGGCAACCCCATATCAAGGGCCAAGGTTGAGAGACAACTCCATATTAATGGTCATGGTAGAGAGGCAACCCTATATCAAGGGCCAAGGCGGAGAGACAACTCCATATTATTGGTCATGGATTTGGAATAGGATGTCCAACATGCTCATACATTGTAAGTTTGATGAACAGGTGTCCACAAACTCCATAGGTAACTCCATATCAAGGGCCAAGGTGGAGAGACAACTCCATATTATTGTTCATGGATTTGGAATAGAATGTCCAACACACTCATATACTGTAAGTGTGATGGTCAGGTGTCCACAAACTCCATAGGTGACTCCATATCAAGGGCCAAGGTGGAGAGATAACTCCATATTAATGGTCATGGTAGAGAGGCAACCCCATATCAAGGGCCAAGGTTGAGAGACAATTCCATATTATTGGTCATGGATTTGGAATAGGATGTCCAACACGCTCATATACTGCATGTTTGATGATCAGGTGTCCACAAACTCGATAGGTAACTCCATATTAAGGGACAAGATGGAGAGACAACTCCATAATATTGGTCATGGTTTTGGAATAGGATGTCTAACAAGCTCATATACTGTAGGTGTGATGTTCAGGTGTCCACAAACTCCATAGGTAACTCCATATCAAGGGCCAAGGTGGAGAGATAACTCCATATTAATGGTCATGGTAGAGAGGCAACCCCATATCAAGGGCCAAGGTTGAGAGACAACTCCATATTAATGGTCATGCTAGAGAGGCAACCCCATACCAAGGGCCAAGGTGGAGAGACAACTCCATATTATTGGTCATGGATTTGGAATAGGATGTCAAACACACTCATATACTGTAAGTGTGATGATCAGGTGTCCACAAACTCCATAGGTAACTCCATATCAAGGGCCAAGGTGGAGAGACAACTCCATATTATTGGTCATGGTAGAGAGGCAACCCCATATAAAGGGCCAAGATGGAGAGACAACTCCATATTATTGGTCATGGATTTGGAATAGGATGTCCAACACGCTCATATACTGCATGTTTGATGATCAGGTGTCCACAAGCTCCATGGGTAACTCCATATCAAAGGACAAGGTGGAGAGACAACTCCATAATATTGGTCATGGTTTTGGAATAGGATGTCCAACAAGCTCATATACTGTAGGCGTGATGGTCGGGTGTCCACAAACTCCATAGGTAACTCCATATCAAGGGCCAAGGTGGAGAGACATCTCCATATTATTGGTCATGGTAGAGAGGCAACTCCATATCAAGGGCCAAGGTGGAGAGACAACTCCATATTAATGGCCATCATTTTAGAATGGGATGCCCAACAATTTTATATGGCTGTGATGATCCACGTACTTTCGGCCCTGTAGGGTAACAGGTTCATTTAGCATCTGGTACTTCATTTTATTAGAACCAGAAAATTCTCAGATTTGCATAGAGCAAACAAAGGCATAACCCAGAAAAAAAACCCCAAAAAAAACATGCAGCTGTGCTCGGAGAAGGAACGCCATGTGTTTATGCGCTGTGCGTTATGTTGATAAACTGAATGATGAAACTTTCCCGGATCTGGTCTACAAAGGCTTAGCACAGCACAATATGGCTCACACTCTCATGGCTTGTGTGTCAGGGAATGCACAAACATGCCAAAGAAGCTGTTTGACACTCCGGATGACTGATCTGTTTGTCACACGCCTCCGCTGAAAATAAACCGACGTGTAGAGGATCTCAACACACACGGCGAACCCTACAAATGCAAAGTTACACATAGCCCATGACATCTGTCAGATCGGTATATTGTACACCTGCTAGACCTCCACAGAAAACCCATGCACTTGTTTGCCAATTAAGCGCAGGCCCACCACTAAAAGATGACTGGAGGTTGTTTGTCTGTTCTGCAAATCAAAGTTTTTGTTTGCTCATCGTTTCGTAAACTCGAGGAGCAGATGAGGCTTTCTAGTCTGTCCAGGCAGATTTCGAAACGCGGCCTCTGCCTATCATCAATTTCGGTAAATTGCTTTGTACAAATCCGCTTTTACAGCAATCACAGCCTACAATAATTACAATTAAAAAGGTAAATGAACACAATTACACTCTTCACATTAGTCCTTCACTAACTAAATCACATTATGTGGGTCAAGGCGCCAAAGCTTTTTATGTCGACAAGTACTTAAAATCTAAAAAACAATGACTAAAATCTCAAAAAAGTTTTAACGTGTCTTTGTTATTTCAAGAGGTGTTTGGAACCTTTTTTTAAATCTGCAGCTAGAATAATCCCAAGTGATCCTGCCAAGAAGGTTCTTGTTCAGGCACTTCCTGATTTATGGTGACAACACTACTTTACTATTGTCCAATTGCGCTCCTGTGTTGTCCCCCTGTCACATGACCCTTCGGTGGTGACTAAAAGCGGCCCTGGTGACACACCTTGCACAAGCATGGTCCACTGTTGTCACTGTTGGGTAGCTGGCCCAGAGCATTGATGATGCAGAAACCAAGCGATTTTGTCTGTAGCTGAGTGTGTAAAACGGCAACTGTGTAAGAATAAGGTCATGGGTTCAAAAAACCCTAGTGTAACTTGGACTATTATAATGCTTCTCTGCTGCCTGCCCTGACCTCACACTGTTTCTGGATTACACTTCTGTTCTGCCTGCCTTGACCTCAGACTGTTTCTGGATTACACTTCTCCTGCCTGCCCTCACCTCGGACAGTGCCTAGATTACACTTCTCTGCTGCCTGCTCTGAACTCGAACTGTTTCTGGATTACACTTCTCTTCTGTCTGCCCTGACCTCAGATTGTTTCTGTATTACGTTTCTCTGCTGCCTTCCCTAAAGTCAGACTGTGCCTAGATTACACTTCTCTGCTGCCTGCCCTGACCTCAGACTGTGCCTAGATTACACTTCTATACTGCCTGCTCTGACCTCAGACAGTGCCTAGGTTATACTTCTCTGCTGCATGCCCTGAACTCAAACTATTTCTGGATTACACTTCTGTTCTGCCTGCCCTGACCTTGGACTGTTTCTGGATTACCTTCCCTGCCGCCTGCCTTGACCTTGGACTGTGCCTAGATTACACTTCTCTGCTGCCTGCCCTGACCTTGGACTGTTTCTGTATTCCGTTTCTCTGCTGCCTTCCCTAACCTCAGACTGTGCCTAAATTACACTTCCCTGCGGCCTGCTTTGACCTTGGACTGTGCCTAGATTACACTTCTCTGCTGCCTGACCTGACCTCAGACTGTTTCTGTATTCCGTTTCTCTGCTGCCTTCCCTAACCTCAGACTGTGCCTAGATTACACTTCTCTGCTGCCTGCCCTGACCTCAGACTGTGCCTAGATTACACTTCTATTCTGCCTGCTCTGACCTCGGACAGTGCCTAGGTTATACTTCTCTGCTGCATGCCCTGAACTCAAACTATTTCTGGATTACACTTCTGTTCTGCCTGCCCTGACCTTGGACTGTTTCTGGATTACCTTCCCTGCCGCCTGCCTTGACCTTGGACTGTGCCTAGATTACACTTCTCTGCTGCCTGCCCTGACCTTGGACTGTTTCTGGATTGTGCTTCCCTGCGGCCTGCTTTGACCTTGGACTGTGCCTAGATTACACTTCTCTGCTGCCTGACCTGACCTCAGACTGTTTCTGTATTCCGTTTCTCTGCTGCCTTCCCTGACCTCAGACTGTGCCTAGATTACACTTCTATACTGCCTGCCCTGACCTTGGACTGTTTCTGGATTACGCTTCCCTGCTGCCTGCCTTGACCTTGGACTGTGCCTAAATTACACTTCCCTGCTGCCTGCCCTGACCTCAGACTGTTTCTAGATTAGGCTTCTCTACTGCCTACCCTGACCTCTGATTGTCTTTGAATAACACTAACAATCTACCTCCTGACCTGACCACCACTAGCACTTTTGTACAGATACTCTGCTGCCATGCTAAGGCCCATGACAGATACTCCTGAAGATGACAGGTACTCTTTTCTATTACCGGTGCTTGGTCCCTTGTGCCATTAGGCCAAAAACTAAATAAAGCATTGTATACAAAGACTTGGGGACCTTTAAGTACCAGTATGCCTACTTGCCTTAGAGTAGTCAATCAATCCAATGTTCCTTGGACCCCCCAGAGTTCCTCCAGAGGTTTCTAAGTGTTCCTTGGGTTGTGGCTTATTGACCTTCCTCTGGATGGTGCCTGCATAGTTCCAGGGATAAATTGCAGTTGCAGAGTCTGTGGTATTACACCAATTATCTTTTTAGATATCTGTAAGGGTGACATTCTTCCCATTGTCTGCCACATGGCATTCTTCCGCCTGACCGCCAATGAAAGGGATGCATTTTTCCCAGTGACCTTCAATTATTTAGTTTTAGCATGGATTCCTCAAGGCCTGAAAATAGTTTTAATGGTTCCGCTGGGTTCAAAAGGTAGAAGGCTGCCTTAGAGAAATGGGAGCTGAAGCAACACTTGCCAGCTATAAGTTTCTGACCTTGGCATTGGGGCAAGTGTCACGTTGGAATGTTATAGCAGTGATCTCTTGCAGTCTCATGTAGTGTTTGTTCAGTCTATGACTGTTTCATGAAGCATGTTCCCAGTTTTCTTCAACAACTCATATAGCATGTCTGCTGCTTTTGACCATCTCTTATAGCATGCCCATAGCTCTCACCATTTCCTCTTGCATATTTACAGTGTCTGATAGCTTTTTATAGCATTATATTCCCTGAATATTATGTGTGGCCCACTGGGGATGTCAAGGGTCCCAACATGAGGCCTCCTATATCAAGACAGTTGACCACCACTAATTTTGACCCTTGTCCAAAGATGGCCAAACAACTAACCTTTGAATTTGTCCCAAGCACCAGCAATCTTTGTAATACAGGACATTATGTGTGTCCCACTAGGGATGTCAAGTCTCCCAACATGAGGTCTCCTACATCAAGGCAGTTGACCACCACTAATGTTCCCTCACCTACTATGTAACTATGTAACCACACACATAGGTTGAACTTGATGGACTTGTGTCTTTTTCCGACCTCACCTACTATGTAATGTTGACCCTTGTCCAATTATGGCCAAACCACCAACCTTTGAATTTGGCTTAATCACCAGAAATATTTGTAATACAGAACATTATGTGTGGCCCACTGGGGATGTCAAGGCCCCCAACATGAGCCCTCCTACATCAAAACAGTTCACCACCACTAATTTTGACCCTTGTCCAAAAGATGGTCACTAATGTTTTATTGAGACCAATCACCAGAATGATTTGTAATACAGAACGTTATTTGTGGCCCACCGGGGATGTCAAGGCCCCCAACATGAGGCCTCCTACATTAAGACAGTTTTCCACCACTAATTTTGACCCTTGTCCAAAGATGGCAAAGCTACAAACCTTTGAATTTGGCCCAATCACCGGAAATATTTGTAATACAGAACATTATGTGTGGCATACTGGGGATGTCAAGGCCAACAACATGAAGCCTCCTACATCAAGGCAGTTGACCACCACTAATTATGACCCTTGGCCAACGATGGCCAAACCACCAACCTTTGAATTTGTCCCAATCACCAGAATTCTTTGTAATACAGAACACTGAGCTCATCCTATTAACATTAGGAAATGAGTTTATTGCTGAAATAGGACTGCTCGGGGACTTAAACGCAGAGGAGGTAAAGCAACCTGAACAAACTTCAAGTTACGAGGCTAAATTTATACATCCATAAAGTTAGAGGAGCCGTCCAGGGGTTAAAGACTGAGCATTGCCGAAGACAAGATAGGATCTCCTTTATGTCTTAATGAGGGATTGGGTTTTATAGTGTCAGAGGTGTCTCAGCCAGGAAAACGAAGATAAAGAGGAAGGCCATGGAAGGGTTATTCCACTATTACGTATAGAGAAGGTACCTTTATTGAAGTTTACGTTATTTATAACCCAATAACACTCTATATACCTCTTGCTATAAAGACGCCGGTTCTTTAGTGGCAAAACGCTCGGCGCCCATTTGTTTTTATTATTACGTACTGTGACATTGTACCGAGCTCTAATAAGAAGCCAATATCAGAACCTACGGGACTGTTACTGTCTTAACCGCCCTCGTAAATTATGAAGGAACCACTTTTTGCAAGTAATATCTTTTGGGCTGAGCATGAAGAAGTACATACTTAGTCAGGCAGTAAATGAAAAGTGCCTAAGATATCGAATCGTTTTGGATAATGCTATAAATTTTGGGACAGTTCTATTGTTAGACGATTCAGTTAGTGACCTGTTCTCTGTAGCTGAGAGAGAAGCCATTGAGTAAGTAATATCCAGTGTTAACCGGGAGTGTAAGGCATAACCTTCACAGACGCATGTGGGGCAGGATGGAATTGGGGGTGGCTAACTGGGCGTTTTTTAGCCAGATGTCCAAGGGGGTCAAAATGGCCCATGATAAAATTAACAAGCAATTTATAAAGCTGCAGGTTTTTTAATACCTACTGAGGCCCGTTGTCTGCCCTGGCTTATTTCTGGAAAAGGTGTACTTAGCCTTTAGGTTTTTGGTGGCTGCGGGAGAACTAAACCGTCCGGTTTCTAGGTCTGTACACCCATTATGATGGGCTTCTGACATCCCTATGTTGGGTTCCTGGACCTACACACCACCTGTGCCCATTATGAGGAACTTCCTCCATCCTTGCTTTGAGTTCCCAGATCTACACACCTACTGTGCCCGTTATGAAGGATTACCATCTTCCCTGTGCTAAGATCCCAGCCTTGCACACCTACTGTGCCCATTATGAGGTGTTCCCACCATCCCTGTGCCAATTTCCCAGGTCTGTGAAAATGCTTTGCCCATTATGAGGAGTTCCCACCATCCCTAAACTGAGCCCCTGGGTCTGCACACCTGCTGTGCCAATTATGAAGGATTACCACCATCCCTTTGCTAAGATCCCAGCCTTGTGCCCCTACTGTGCCCGTTTTGAGGGGTTCACACCATCCCTGTGCTGAGTTTCTGGGTCTGTACACCTGCTGTGTCTATTATGAGGAGCTTTCTCCATTCCTGCACTGAATTCCCTCGGTCTGCACATCAGCTATACCTATTATGAGGGGTCCCTACCATCTCTGAAATGAGTTCCCAGCCTTATACACCACTGTGCCCAATATGAGCGCTTCCCACAGTCTAGGTGCTGAGTTCCCGGGTCTTTACACCTGCTGTGCCCATTATGAGGGGTTCCCACCATCCCTGTGCTGAGTTCCTGGGTCTGTACACCCGCTGTGCCCATTATGAGGGGTTCTCACCATCCCTGTGCTAAGTTCCCGGGTCTGTACACCAGTTGTGCCCATTATGAGGGGTTCCCACCATCCCTGTGCTGAGTTCCCGGGTCTGTACACCCACTGTGCCCATTATGAGGGGTTCCCACCATCCCTGTGCTGAGTTCCTGGGTCTGTACACCCACTGTGCCCATTATGAGGGGTTCTCACCATCCCTGTGCTAAGTTCCCGGGTCTGTACACCCGTTGTGCCCATTATGAGGGGTTCCCACCATCCCTGTGCTGAGTTCCTGGGTCTGTACACCCGCTGTGCCCATTATGAGGGGTTCCCACCATCCCTGTGCTGAGTTCCCGGGTCTGTACACCCGTTGTGCCCATTATGAGGGGTTCTCACCATCCCTGTGCTGAGTTCCCAGGTCTGTACACCCGTTGTGCCCATTATGAGGGGTTCTCACCATCCCTGTGCTGAGTTCCCAGGTCTGTACACCCGTTGTGCCCATTATGAGAGGTTCCCACCATCCCTGTGCTGAGTTCCCAGGTCTGTACACCCGCTGTGCCCATTATGAGGGGTTCTCACCTTCCCTGTGCTGAGTTCCTTGGTCTGTACACCTGCTGTGCCCATTATGAGAGGTTCCCACCATCCCTGTGCTGAGTTCCCAGGTCTGTACACCCGCTGTGCCCATTATGAGAGGTTCCCACCATCCCTGTGCTGAGTTCCCAGGTCTGTACACCCGTTGTGCCCATTATGAGAGGTTCCCACCATCCCTGTGCTGAGTTCCCAGGTCTGTACACCCGCTGTGCCCATTATGAGGGGTTCTCACCTTCCCTGTGCTGAGTTCCTTGGTCTGTACACCTGCTGTGCCCATTATGAGAGGTTCCCACCATCCCTGTGCTGAGTTCCCAGGTCTGTACACCCGCTGTGCCCATTATGAGGGGTTCTCACCATCCCTGTGCTGAGTTCCTGGGTCTGTACACCCGCTGTGCCCATTATGAGGGGTTCTCACCATCCCTGTGCTGAGTTCTCGGGTCTGTACACCTGCTGTGCCCATTATGAGAGGTTCCCCCCATCCCTGTGCTGAGTTTCCAGGTCTGTACACCTGCTGTGCCCATTATGAGGGGTTCCCACCATCCCTGTGCTGAGTTCCCGGGTCTGTACACCCGCTGTGCCCATTATGAGGGGTTCCCACCATTCCTGTGCTGAGTTCCTGGGTCTGTACACCCGCTGTGCCCATTATGAGGGGTTCCCACCATCCCTGTGCTGAGTTCCCAGGTCTGTACACCCGTTGTGCCCATTATGAGAGGTTCCCACCATCCCTGTGCTGAGTTCCCAGGTCTGTACACCCGCTGTGCCCATTATGAGGGGTTCTCACCATCCCTGTGCTGAGTTCCTGGGTCTGTACACCCGCTGTGCCCATTATGAGGGGTTCTCACCATCCCTGTGCTGAGTTCCCGGGTCTGTACACCCGCTGTGCCCATTATGAGGGGTTCTCACCATCCCTGTGCTGAGTTCCCAGGTCTGTACACCCGTTTTGCCCATTATGAGGGGTTCCCACCATCCCTATGCTGAGTTCCCGGGTCTGTACACCCGCTGTGCCCATTATGAGGGGTTCTCACCATCCCTGTGCTGAGTTCCCAGGTCTGTACACCCGTTGTGCCCATTATGAGGGGTTCTCACCATCCCTGTGCTGAGTTCCCAGGTCTGTACACCCGCTGTGCCCATTATGAGGGGTTCTCACCATCCCTGTGCTGAGTTCCCAGGTCTGTACACCCGTTGTGCCCATTATGAGGGGTTCTCACCATTCCTGTGCTGAGTTCCCAGGTCTGTACACCCGTTGTGCCCATTATGAGGGGTTCTCACCATCCCTGTGCTGAGTTCCCAGGTCTGTACACCCGTTGTGCCCATTATGAGGGGTTCTCACCATTCCTGTGCTGAGTTCCCAGGTCTGTACACCCGTTGTGCCCATTATGAGGGGTTCTCACCATTCCTGTGCTGAGTTCCCAGGTCTGTACACCCGTTGTGCCCATTATGAGGGGTTCTCACCATCCCTGTGCTGAGTTCCCGGGTCTGTACACCCGCTGTGCCCATTATGAGGGGTTCCCACCATCCCTGTGCTGAGTTCCCGGGTCTGTACACCCGCTGTGCCCATTATGAGGGGTTCTCACCATCCCTGTGCTGAGTTCCCGGGTCTGTACACCCGCTGTGCCCATTATGAGGGGTTCTCACCATCCCTGTGCTGAGTTCCCGGGTCTGTACACCCGCTGTGCCCATTATGAGGGGTTCCCACCATCCCTGTGCTGAGTTCTCAGGTCTGTACACCTGCTGTGCCCATTATGAGGGGTTCCCACCATCCCTGTGCTGAGTTCCCGGGTCTGTACACCCGCTGTGCCCATTATGAGGGGTTCTCACCATCCCTGTGCTGAGTTCCCGGGTCTGTACACCCGCTGTGCCCATTATGAGGGGTTCTCACCATCCCTGTGCTGAGTTCCCGGGTCTGTACACCCACTGTGCCCATTATGAGGGGTTCTCACCATCCCTGTGCTGAGTTCCCGGGTCTGTACACCCGCTGTGCCCATTATGAGGGGTTCTCACCATCCCTGTGCTGAGTTCCCGGGTCTGTACACCCGCTGTGCCCATTATGAGGGGTTCTCACCATCCCTGTGCTGAGTTCCCGGGTCTGTACACCTGCTGTGCCCATTACAAGGGGCTCCCGCCATATAGGCAAGGCTGGAACAAACAAGGGTGGACACATCCTAATCCCGGGAGAACAGGGACACAGTCAGCAGCACTCTAATACCAACAATCTTCTAGATAATATTATTAGTGTAACAATACTGGACTCCCACCAGCAGTGCTCTAATAGTATAGCAGTATACTGATAGTATAGAATCCTCTGCAAGCTTGTGATATGTGAATGGGCTGCTTCTCATATTCCTCGGAGGATGAGGAGAGTCGGAGCTCATTAGAGAAAATACGGTATGAATATACAAACATGATTTTATTAATTCATAAATCAAACACTCTGTTAACATCATTACAAAGGACACAGATATATACATTGTATGAGACCGCCACCCTCGCTATTTAATGATCTCTTCATAATGTAGAAAGCATTTCTGATATTTACAGCCCAACCCCCCCCCCCCCCCCCCCAACTGGCTGGTTTGGGGTGGGGGGGAGGGGGGGGGATAGGGGTAATAAGGGGCCACTTTTTGGCACAAGACCAGGTCCAGAATAGTTGAAAGAAGCTTCTGTATTCCTTGGGAAATATTTAAAGCCGATTGCACCTAGTATTGGCAGAGTATTGGCAGAGTATTGGCAGAGTATTGCAGGGTATTGCTAGAATATTGGCAGAGTATTGGCAGAGTATTGCAGAGTATTGGCAGAGTATTGTAGGGTATTGCAGGGTATTGCTAGAATATTGGCAGAATATTGGCAGAGTATTGCAGAGTATTGGCAGAGTATTGGCAGAGTATTGCAGGGTATTGCTAGAATATTGGCAGAGTATTGGCAGGGTTATGGCAGAGTATTGGCAGAGTATTAGCAGAAAATTGCAGAGTATTGCAGAGTATTGGCAGAGTATTGCAGGGTATTGCTAGAATATTGGCAGAGTATTGGCAGGGTATTGGCAGAGTATTGGCAGAGTATTGGCAGAGTATTGCAGGGTATTGCTAGAATATTGGCAGAGTATTGGCAGGGTTATGGCAGAGTATTGGCAGAGTATTGCAGAGTATTGGCAGAGTATTGCAGGGTATTGCTAGAATATTGGCAGAGTATTGGCAGAGTATTGGCAGAGTATTGCAGAGTATTGGCAGAGTATTGCTAGAATATTGGCAGAGTATTGGCAGGGTATTGGCAGAGTATTGCAGAGTATTGGCAGAGTATTGCAGGGTATTGCTAGAATATTGGCAGAGTATTGGCAGAGTATTGGCAGAGTATTGCAGAGTATTGGCAGAGTATTGCTAGAATATTGGCAGAGTATTGGCAGGGTATTGGCAGAGTATTGCAGAGTATTGGCAGGGTATTGCAGAGTATTGGCAGGGTATTGCAGAGTATTGGCAGGGTATTGCAGAGTATTGGCAGGGCATTGCCGAGTATTAGCAGGTTATGGCAGAGTATTGGCACTGCTGCCATCTGATCCCTCCCCTCCACTGTACAGATCAGTACACGGAGGGGAGAGAGGAACCGGCGTCATAACATGACGCCGGTTTGTTTACAAGTAATTGCTCCGTCATTTGACGAAGCGATCGCGTGGTAAACGGCCGCCGGGTGTACCAAGATGGTCGCCGCTCCGGAGCTAGGCCGAAGCCGCGGCCTTTCCTAAGGCCGAGGCGGCGGCGCGATCCGTGGAGCGCATGTGTGCCGATCCGAACTGGCTGAACCGTTCAGGTCACGGATCGGTGACGATCCGTTGCACCCCTAATGTCTACACAAGGGAGGCTTTTACAGGTAATTAAGGAACACTATATTACCAAAAGTAGCCTTCCTTTACACACACGTGAACTTTAATGACATCCCAGTCTTAGTCCATAGGGTTCAATATTGAGTTGGCCCCACCCTTTGCAGCTATAACAGTTTCAACTCTTCTGGGAAGGCCGTCCACAAGGTTTAGGAGTGTGTCTATGGGAATGTTTGACCATCCTTCCAGAGCGCATTTGTGAGGTCAGGCACTGATGTGGACGAGAAGGCCTGGCTCGCAGTCTCCACTCTAGTTCATCCCAAAGGTGTTCTATTGGGTTGAGGTGCAGGCCAGTCAAGTTCCTCCACCCCAAAACTCACTCATCCATGTCCTTATGGACCTTGCTTTGTGGACTGGTCCAAATCATTTGGTGGAGGAGGGATTATGGTGGGGGGTTGTTCTTCAGGGGTTGGGCTTGGCCTCTTAGTGCCAGTGAAGGGAACTCTTAAGGCGTCAGCATACCAAGACATTTTGGACAATTTCATGCTCCCAACTTTCTGGAAACAGTTTGGGGACGGCCCCTTCCTGTTCCAACATGACTGCCCACCAGTGCACAAAGCAAGGTCCATAAAGACATGGATGGGCGAGTTTGGGGTGGAGGAACGTGGTCGAGGGGGGATTATGGTGAGGGGGTTGTTTTTCAGGGGTTCGGCTTGGCCCCTTAGTTCCAGCGAAGGGAAATCTTTAAGCGTTGGCATACCAAGACATTTTGGACACTTTCATGCTCCCAACTTTGTGGGAACTATTTGGGGATGACCCCATTCTGTTCCAGTCAAGTTCCTCCACCCCAAACTCGCTCATCCATGTCTTTATGGACCTTGCTTTGTGCACTGGTGCGAAATCCCCAAACTGTTCCCTCAAAGTTGAGAGCATGAAAATGTTCAAAATGTCTTGGTATGCTGATGCCTTAACAGTTCCCTTCACTGGAACTAAGGGGGCCAAGCGCAACCCCTGAAAAACCACCCCCCCACCATAATCCCCCCTCGACCATGTTCCTCCACCCCAAACTTGCTCATTCATAAAGACATGGATGGGCGAGTTTGGGGTGGAGGAATGTGGTCGAGGAAGGATTATGGTGTGGGGGTGGTTTTTCAGGGGTTGCGCTTGGCCCCCTTAGTTCCAGCGAAGGGAAATCTTTAATCGTTAGCATACCAAGACATTTTCATCCTCCCAACTTTGTGGGAACTATTTAGGGATGACCCCATTTTGTTCCAGTCAAGTTCCTCCACCCCAAACTTGCTCATCCATGTCTTTATGGACCTTGCTTTGTGCACTGGTGCTCAGCCGTGTTGAAACGGGAAGGGGCCATCCCCAAACTGTTCCCACAAAGTTGGGAGCATGAAATTGTCCACAATGTCTTGGTATGCTGACACCTTAAGAGTTCCCTTCACTGGAACTAAGGGGCCAAGCCCAACCCCTGAAAAACAACCCCCACACCATAATCCCCCCTCCACCAAATGATTTAGACCAGAGCACAAAGCAAGGTCCATAAAGACATGGATGAGCGAGTTTGGGGTGGAGGAACGTCTTGACCTCAACCCGATAGAACACCTTTCGGATGAATTTAAGAGGAGACTGCGAGCCAGGGTTTCTCGTCCAACATCAGTGCCTGACCTCACAAATGCACTTCTGGTAGAATGGTCAAACATTCCCATATGTTTGAGGGTTCTAAGTAATTTTCTAGCAAAAAATACAGATTTTTTTACTTCTAAACAAAATGTGTCAGAAAAAGGCCCGGTCTTCAGGTGGTTAATTTAAATACAAACAAATGAAATCGATCTGGTGATACATTGTATTTTCTTTTCAATACATTTTTGTTGAAGTTTTTAAGTTGACATGTTGTATTTTAATGTGCTCTTCAGTCTCTCTTCATGTCGGGATATAAGACACAAATGTTGGCTGCTCATCTAGGTTTTCAAGATCCTTGGAGGTGACCTCTGATTCATCCAGAGGTCTGCATATTCCAAATTTAGTTTTGCTAAGGAAATAGAAATGTATGCCAGCGCTGGCGGCCTGCTGTGGTCATCAGTTATATGTACGGCGGCGGTGAGGCTCGGTAATATGCTATTAGTGGAATGAGGACTCTGTAAAGTGGAGATCTTGGTAACTTCACACGTCTGCAGGAATTAATTCCTGACATGTAACAATGCACAGTGACCGAGTCCCGAAAGCTCCACCTTTTTTATTATTTAACAAGCCATCCCTAAATCTAAGCTCCAGCATTAGCAAATATTGTCTAAATCCATTGGTCAACTCGTTGTGTCTTCTTCTTGAATCTCGGAATTTCTTCCAGATCTGTGCAGTAATCCAGTGTGAGATCTCCCGAAATAAGGACCGCTCACCGCCGCTTTTTTTCTCCTTTGTGCAGGGGGTCTAGTCTTGTCTCCACCCCCTCCTTAAGTCTACAGTGAGTGGAGCCTGCTCTGTCCCTCTCACAGCTCTGGTCTCTCTCCTTGAGTGATGGTCAGGTGCAGAGGCGGCTCTAGGCTTTGTGAGGCCTTAGGCAAAACTTACACATGAGGCCCCACGGACTGGGACGCTCCGTGATGAGGCCGCTATTCCTCAGGCTGCGGGCAGTATCTGATTTGTCCATCAGCTCCTAAGCCACAGAGTCCCAGTGGGGGTAGGCGGAGCCGCCGGCGTCAACTTCAGTGATTGAGAACAGGCAAATTAGGCGGCCGCGAGGCCCCTGTGAGTGCGAGGCCTTAGGCGACCGCCTAATTTGCTTAATTAGAGAGCCGCCTCTGGTCAGGTGTCTACAAACTCCAAGGGATCACCTTTGGGATGAATTGGAACACTGATGGTGATCCAGGTCTTCTTGTTCAACATCAGTACCTGACCTCACCAATGGGCACACCTTCCCAAAGACACCCTCCAAAATCTTGTGGAAAGTCTTCCCAGGAGAGTGGAGGATGGTACAGACACAAGGGGCCAACTCCATATTATTGGCCATGGTTTTGGAATGGGACGTCAGCCCTACTGAGCACCTTTAGGAATAAATAACATTCCGATTGTGAGCCAGGTCTTCTCACCCAACATCAGTGCTAAAAGATGATGTGACACATAAAACAAAAATGAGGGCAGTGAGCCCAAGTAACAGTCAAATGTACAAAAAAAGTATGTGTGTAAAATAAATATGAGTGATGAATGTCCACGCAAGGAAAAAAAGTAGTCATGTCCAACAAAAATATTCAAGACTTCATATAGGTGAGTAGAGGACTCCCTTGTGAAAGACTTCAGTGTAAATATCCCCTCAGAAAACCAAGATGTGTGGTTGAAGTGAAGAGAACCACCACCATATGAAAAGGAGGCTTACCGGAACGTTTGAACATACAAGAACATATGTTCTGCGTGTCAAACAAGCTTGTGTTGTGAATACAACCAACAGAGATGTACGCTGGGACTGCCAATAGCCTGGAATGGAGACTCCCGATTTTCATCAAGGTGGAGATGTCTCCTCTGCTGCCACTTCCAGCAATGTCTCCTCTCTACTTCGAAGTAGATGTACGCTGATGAGGCTGCACTGATGGGCACTGATAGGCTGCATTGATGGGCACTGATAAGGCGGGACTGATGCTCACTAATAGGCGGCACTGATGGGCACTGATAGGCTGCATTGATGGGCACTGATAAGGCGGGACTGATGCTCACTAATAGGCTGCATTGATGGGCACTGATAATATGGCACTGATGGGCACTAATAGGGAGCAATGATGGGCACTGATAGGCTGCATTGATGGGCACTGATAAGGCGGCACTGATGGGCACTAATAGGCAGCACTGATAGGCTGCATTGATGGGCACTGATAAGGCGGCACTGATGGGCACTAATAGGTGGCACTGATGGGCACTGATAGGCTGCATTGATGGGCACTGATAAGGCGGCACTGATGGGCACTAATAGGCAGCACTGATGGGCACCGATAGGCTGCATTGATGGGCTTTGATGAGGTGGCACTGATGGGCACTAATAGGCGGCACTGATGGGCACTGATAGGCTGCATTGATGGGCACTGATAAGGCGGCACTGATGGGCACTAATAGGCGGCACTGGTGGGCACCGATAGGCTGCATTGATGGGCACTGATAAGGCGTCACTGATGGGCACTAATAGGCGGCACTGGTGGGCACTGATGAGGTGGCACTGGTGGGCACTGATGAGGTGGCACCGGTGGGCACTGATAGGTGGCATTGGTGGGCACCGAGAGGTGAAACTGATGGGTGGCACTGATGGGTGGCACTGATGGGTGGCACTGAAAGGCACTAATAGGTGGCACTGATAGGTGGCACTGATGGGCACTGATAGGTGGCAGTGATGTGCACTGATAGGTGGCACTGATGGGTGGCAGTGATGGGCACTGATCAGCACTGGTAGGTGACAATGATAGGCAGCACTGCTAGGTGGCACTGATGAGGCACTGATTGACACCACTGGTGGGCATTGATAGGTGGCACTGGTGGGCATTGATAGGTGGCACTGATTGTTGGCACTGTTATGCACTGGTGGGCACCAATTGATGGCACTGTGGGCACTGGCAGGTGGCACTGGCTGGCGGTAATGGTTGGCACAGATGAGGCGGCTTGGTCTCTTCCTCTTCGGGACCGATGTCCCTTACACAGAAGCCGGTGGTGGGTTTTTTTTCTCCTCATGCTGTCAGCGTGAGGGGAAAAGAAAAACGATTGCCGATCTTCTGTTTACATCACGTGATCAGCTGTTATTGGCTGAGAGCTGATCACGTGGTAAGTGGCCGGGATCGGCCGCTTACTCGGATCTGTGATCACCCGAGTCTCATTGGGGTGCGTGCAAAGGGGAGGACGTCTATTGACGGCCTCCCGGGCAAAGTAGGTCCGCGCCGTGGCCGTCATTCGGCTATAGCGCGGTTCTGAAGGGGTTAAAGCAATCAGAAGTTTTGGAAAATCCATTTTGCTGATAAATATAAAACGGATTTGTACTCCATCCTATCTTCCTAGCTGTACCCGAATTTCCCAAGAAATTCTTTAAGTATGTAAACAGTAAAAAAGGAAGGACAGACCATATTGGCCCCATAAAGAATGAGGAAGGACATCTGGTTACAAAGGATGGGGAGATGGCAAAGGTATTGAATGTATTCTTCTCCTCAGTCTTCACGAGTGAATCGGGGGGCTTCAGTAACCAAAACTGCAGTGTTTATCCTCATGACACAACACAGGAAGCACCTACATGGTTAACAGAGGACGGAATTAAAATTAGACTTGAGAAACTTAACATTAATAAATCACCGGGACCAGATGGCTTGCATCCGAGGGTACTTAGGGAACTCAGTCAGGTGATTGCCAGACCGTTGTTCCTAATTTTTACAGACAGTCTATTGACTGGAATGGTACCAGCTGATTGGAGAAAAGCCAATGTAGCACCAATATTTAAAAAGGGCCCAAAAAACATCCCTGGGAATTACAGACCAGTTAGCCTAACATCAATAGTATGTAAACTCTTGGAGGGGATGATAAGGGACTATATACAAGATTTTAGTAATAAGAATGATATCATTAGCAGTAATCAGCATGGATTCATGAAGAATCGTTCTTGCCAAACCAATCTATTAACCTTCTATGAGGAGGTGAGTTGCCATCTAGATAAAGGAAGGCCCGTAGACGTGGTGTATCTGGATTTTGCAAAAGCATTTGACACAGTTCCCCATAAACGTTTACTGTACAAAATAAGGTGCGTTGGCATGGACCATAGGGTGAGTACATGGATTGAAAACTGGCTACAAGGGCGAGTTCAGAGGGTGGTGATAAATGGGGAGTACTCAGAATGGTCAGGGGTGGGTAGTGGGGTTCCCCAGGGTTCTGTGCTGGGACCAATCCTATTTAATTTGTTCATAAACGATCTGGAGGATGGGATAAACAGTTCAATCTCTGTATTTGCAGACGATACTAAGCTAAGCAGGGCAATAACTTCTCCGCAGGATGTGGAAATCTTGCAAAAAGACCTGAACAAATTAATGGGGTGGGCGACTACATGGCAAATGAGGTTCAATGTAGAAAAATGTAAAATAATGCATTTGGGTGGCAAAAATATGAATGCAATCTATAGACTGGGGGGAGAACCTCTGGGGGAATCTAGGATGGAAAAGGACCTGGGGGTCCTAGTAGATGATAGGCTCAGCAATGACATGCAATGCCAATCTGCTGCTAACAAAGCAAACAGAATATTGGCAGTAAAAAGGGGGATCAACTGCAGAGATAAAACGATAATTCTCCCGCTCTACAAGACTCTGGTCCGGCCGCACCTGGAGTATGCTGTCCAGTTCTGGGCACCAGTCCTCAGGAAGGATGTACTGGAAATGGAGCGAGTACAAAGAACGGCAACAAAGCTAATAAAGGGTCTGGAGGATCTTAGTTATGAGGAAAGGTTGTGAGCTCTGAACTTATTCTCTCTGGAGAAGAGACGCTTGAGAGGGGATATGATTTCAATATTCAAATACTGTACTGGTGACCCCACAATAGGGATAAAACTTTTTCGCAGAAGAGAGTTTAATAAGACTCGTGGCCACTCATTACAATTAGAAGAAAAGAGGTTTAACCTTAAACTACGTAGAGGGTTCTTTACTGTAAGAGCGGCAAGGATGTGGTATTCCCTTCCACAGGCGGTGGTCTCAGAGGGGAGCATTGATAGCTTCAAGAAACTATTAGATAAGCACCTGAATGACCGCAATATACAGGGATATGTAATGTAATACTGACACATAATCACACACATAGGTTGGACTTGATGGACTTGTGTCTTTTTTCAACCTCACCTACTATGTAACTATGTAACCTCACCCGGCCATGAAGGCCAGCGCCTGAGTCCTCGGCTCACATTGCCTTGGAACTGAAGTGTTCCAGGACGCTGCCCCCCCCCCACCACACTTGGTCCTTTGTGGCTGTTCTGTTCCCGGCGCGTTTCGACAGATGAAACAGAAGAGCAAACAGTTTATTTTCATGGTTGGGTTCTGCTGCCGCTGCTCTCTGTTTATAAACACATCGAAATGAAACACAAATGATGTTAAGAGGAACGAGCATTAAACAAAAACACTCAACTTTTCCTTCCACCATTGGAAAAATAAAGAGAATTAAGGATTTTTTTCCTGGCATCAGTGCCTCCCTCGTAGAGCCAGTTGCACATTCCTCGTACTAAGGAACATTGTGATAAGTGGGACAACTGATAGCTGTCTGTACCTAAGACTCTCCAGATTTAAATTTGCCCTCCGGTCCCCCCTTCAGTCTCGCACAGGTGCACCGGCTCCTCTCCTGGACTAAAACGGCTTCCTTTTGACTTTACTGCACACTGTGAGCTTCTCACCATGCATATTAGAAGCTGCAGGACGTCAGAGAGATCCCACCTCATTTCCTGGCTGGAGGACATCCAAGATCATCTAGCCAACGTGTGTCAATGCCGATGGCCCAAATCTGGCCCGCCAGGCCATTTAATGTGGCACCCGCATTCCAGAAAGTGGCAGAATTCTGTTCGGCCGCCTACGGCTCTCGCCCTCCACTCCCTGCTCACCGCGGTCACTTGTAGATACAGAAGCCTTCTGCGTTTACAAGGACAGCTTTCCTCTAGGTGGCGCTCATAGATTCCTGCCTGCTCTGCACTCATGACAGGGAAGATGCAGGTGCAGTGTTCGATGGGGCATCATGTGGTAAGCTGCACTGTGTTCCCCATCTGTGCCTGGGTGCCCCGGTGCCAACCACTGATCTCCCTGCAAGTGAGAGAGAGAGGTGGAGCCACCTACCCTGCTGGGAGGTACTAGAGGCGTGCCGGGTAGGTGAGATGCAAGGAAGGTTTTGGGGGGGTAGAGGTCAGAGCCAAGGAGGGGTGGAAGTGAGATGTCGACAGCCTGTGAAAGAGAGCTGAATGCTGCACACTGTGCACATCCCTAGACCCTGCACTCTGTACATAGCACACTCCTCAACCCTGCAATCTATACACAGTGCACCCCTGAACTCTGCACCCTGTACACAGCGCACCCCTGAACTCTGCTCTCTGTACACAGTGCACCTGAACTCTGCACTCCGTACACAGCACACCCCTGAACTCTGCACTCTGTACACAGTGTCCCCCTGAACTCTGCACTCTGTACACAGCGCACACCTGAACTCTGCACTCTGTACACAGTGTCCTCCTGAACTCTGCACTCTGTACATAGCACATTCCTCAACCCTGCAATCTATACACAGCGCACCCCTGAACTCTGCACTCTGCTCACAGCGCACCCCTGAACTCTGTATGAAGCACACTCCTCTACCCTGCACTCTGTACACAGCGCACACCTGAACTCTGCTCTCTGTACAAAGCGCACCTGAACTCTGCACTCCGTACACAGCACACCCCTGAACTCTGCACTCTGTACACAGCGCAACCCTGAACTCTGCACTCTGTACACAGCGCATCCCTGAACTCTGCTCTCTGTAAATAGCACACCCCTGAACTCTGCTCTCTGTACAAAGCACACCCCTGAACTCTGTACTCTGTACACAGCGCACCCCTGAACTCTGAACCCTGCCCACAGCGCACCCCTGAACTCTGCTCTCTGTACACAGTGCACTCCTGAACTCTGCTCTCAGTACATAGCACACCCCTGAACACTACTCTCTGTACATAGCACACCCCTGAACTCTGCTCTCTGTACACAGCGCACCCCTGAACTCTGCTCTCTGTACACAGCACACTGCTGAACTCTGCACTCTGTACGTAGCGCACTCCTGAACTCTGCTCTCTGTACACAGCGCACCCCTGAACTCTGAACCCTGCACACAGCACACCCCTGAACTCTGCTCTCTGTACACAGCGCACTCCTGAACTCTGCTCTCAGTACATAGCACACCCCTGAACTCTACTCTCTGTACACAGCGCACCCCTGAACTCTGCTCTCTGTACACAGCACACCATTGAACTCTGCACTCTGTACGTAGCGCACTCCTGAACTCTGCTCTCTGTACACAGCGCACCCCTGAACTCTGTACACAGCGCGCCCCTAAACTCTACACACAGCACACCCCTTAACCCTGCACTCTGCACATAGCACACCCCTGAACTCTGCACTCTGTACACAGTGCACCCCTAAGCTCTGCACCCTGTACATAGCTCACCCCTGAACTCTGCACACAGCAGGGGGGGTTTGATGTGTACTTGGGGGGAGGATTTTAGGTTATAAAGTATTTGATCTAGGGGGGGTAATTTTTTTTTTGGGCAGGGCATTTGTGCTGTGGGGATGGGGGGGGGGGGCAAAGATTTGTCCTGGGAGGAAGGATTTCAGCAAGGGGACAGATTTGTACTGGGAAGAGGGGGAATTTATGCTTGGGGGCAGTGGCCCATCTATTAGGGGCGCAGGGGTGCCGCCCCCCTCTAATCCATGCACCCGGCACATAATCTACATGCAGGGCGCTGGACGCATGGATTTCAATGGGTTGTTTGTTTTTTTTGAAGACCATGATTAGAGCCTGAGGCTCTAATTGGCTTTAAAAAAGGGTGGGCTCAAAAATTATATTCACTATTGTCTTATTGTCTCGACTTGACCCAATTGTACAATGAGTCTTAGGACAAATCAGGTCTCAGGAGGACCCACTTCCTATTTGGCCAGGAGGAGAAGCAATGGCCCCCTGGCTCCTCCCTGGAGCAAAGAGCAGCATCGACCTCCTAAGGTAAGACCACTGATCGCCGCTCTCCATTGCCGCCCCCCCAAATATTAAGCACCAGCCGCCACTACTTAGGGGGGGTCATCATGCAGATTGGTGCTCATTGTTTTTGCGGGGGGGTTGTGCTAACACATAAAGCTCATACTTCTTGGGGGGGGGGGGGAGTTTGGCATGTTTGCCCCGGGGCTCTAGATGACCTTGTCCTGGCCCTTTAGGGTGAAGGTCCACTTTAAGCCGCCCTCTCTTCAGAAGTGGAAGTGATCTCCGATAAGGAAGGAGTGATAAGACAGCCGGTGCGGAGTTCTCCGAGTCACCTTAATCTTATCTACCTGTTCCATGAAATGCCTCTCTCCGCCTTCCTCCCTCTCCTGTGTATTCTTTAGCTAATCGTTCGCTTTTCATTTTCCATTTCGGCTTCTCATCCCTCTGAGCCGCTCATCCCCCGTCCCCTCCGGCGGCTCGCCAAGTTGCACTGTGTCTTTCATTTACATATTTGTCGTCTTTCCTCCTTCTGATTGTCATCACACAAACTCTCTCCATGGAAATACTTCATCTTCCGACATCCCGAAAAGTTATTTCTACCAACAATAACTACAACTCTTCATCACAGCGCTCAGGAAAACTTCATCCGCCCCGCAGTCCGCCGTGTGCACAGAGAGGGGGCGCCGTACCATCCTTCCTAAGGCCTGCCAGTAACTTTACAAGTCTGTATAGGTTACAATGTTACTTTGTATCTCTCTATCTCCCGTCTGATCAATGTTTATAAACAATGTTACTTTGTATCTCTCTATCTCCTGTCTGATCAATGTTTATAAACAATGTTACTTTGTATCTCTCTATCTCCCGTCTGATCAATGTTTATAAACAATGTTACTCTGTATCTCTCTATCTCCTGTCTGATCAATGTTTATAAACAATGTTACTTTGTACCTCTCTATCTCCCGTCTGATCAATGTTTATAAACAATGTTACTTTGTATCTCTCTATCTCCTGTCTGATCAATGTTTATAAACAATGTTACGTTTTATGTCTCTATCTCCCGTCTGATCAATGTTTATAAACAATGTTACTTTGTATCTCTCTATCTCCTGTTTGATCAATGTTTATAAACAATGTTACTTTGTATTTCTCTATCTCCCATCTGATCAATGTTTATAAACAATGTTACTTTGTATCTCTCTATCTCCCGTCTGATCAATGTTTATAAACAATGTTACTTTGTATCTCTCTATCTCCCATCTGATCGATGTTTATAAACAATGTTACTTTGTATTTCTCTATCTCCCATCTGATCGATGTTTATAAACAATGTTACTTTGTATTTCTCTATCTCCCATCTGATCAATGTTTATAAACAATGTTACTTTGTATTTCTCTATCTCCTGTCTGATCAATGTTTATAAACAATGTTACTTTGTATTTATCTATCTCCCATCTGATCAATGTTTATAAACAATGTTACTTTGTATTTCTCTATCTCCCATCTGATCAATGTTTATAAACAATGTTACTTTGTATTTCTCTATCTCCCATCTGATCAATGTTTATAAACAATGTTACTTTGTATTTCTCTATCTCCCATCTCATCAATGTTTATAAACAATGTTACTTTGTATCTCTCTATCTCCCATCTGATCAATGTTTATAAACAATGTTACTTTGTATTTCTCTATCTCCCATCTAAACACTAAAAAAAGAAAAAAAAGGTCCAATTTTTGGCAGCAGCTTCTAGAGATGTTGAATTCACACGACAACTCCTGGCTGTCACTTTGACAACCGGTAAGGACAGGACATACTACACATGCCCCTATGTTGTGTCCACCCAGAGGGCCCCTATGTTGTGTCCACCCAGAGGGCCCCTATGTTGTGTCCACCCAGAGGGCCCCTATGTTGTGTCCACCCAGAGGGCCCCTACGTTGTGTCCACCCAGAGGGCCCCTACGTTGTGTCCACCCAGAGGGCCCCTATGTTGTGTCCACCCAGAGGGCCCCTATGTTGTGTTCACCCAGAGGGCCCCTATGTTGTGTCCACCCAGAGGGCCCCTACGTTGTGTCCACCCAGAGGGCCCCTATGTTGTGTCCACCCAGAGGGCCCCTACGTTGTGTCCACCCAGAGGGCCCCTATGTTGTGTCCACCCAGAGGGCCCCTACGTTGTGTCCACCCAGAGGGCCCCTATGTTGTGTCCACCCAGAGGGCCCCTATGTTGTGTCCACCCAGAGGGCCCCTACGTTGTGTCCACCCAGAGGGCCCCTATGTTGTGTCCACCCAGAGGGCCCCTACGTTGTGTCCACCCAGAGGGCCCCTATGTTGTGTCCACCCAGAGGGCCCCTATGTTGTGTCCACCCAGAGGGCCCCTACGTTGTGTCCACCCAGAGGGCCCCTATGTTGTGTCCACCCAGAGGGCCCCTACGTTGTGTCCACCCAGAGGGCCCCTATGTTGTGTCCACCCAGAGGAGCTTCTGTCACCCTCAGGAGCCATATAATTCTGGCTTTTCCATCAACTTCAATACATTTTTACCAAAATAGTGCAACTTTTTCACCAAAACCTGATACTTCCGAAATTTTCAGTGACATAAAAGCTCAGGATGTTCTTCACCCCGGACTGGAACATCTCTATTAATAATGGGGTTTGGAATGGAACCCGCTGGGAATGCTGAACGTTCGCCCTTCGGCCCATTATTTTGAGTTTATTTCCTTATATCTGAGATTGCATATATCAGACGTATCGTCATCATTTTAGTGTTCATTACCGGGGGTTCTTCAACCCTTTCCCCGCCCCCCGTCCATATCTTATGCCCATTACACTTGTCAGTAGCACCGCGCCGCGAACGAGCGATTATCTTCCTTTCTTTAGGCCAATATAGACCAGAACACAATACGCAGCCGGGCTTGTCTAGAAATCTCTAATGTTCCAGATTTAATTACATTAATATTTCAATGAAACCCAAAACCACCGGGGAAGGAGGGAGATGTAGGTTTTCGCAGTAAGCGTGGATAAGTGAAAGCAATTTGTAGACCAGAATGTTATTTGGCTGCTAAACAAAGCTTTCCGTGAAAAAAGTCTGTAATAGAATAAAAATAAATAAATAAATAATAGATCGAATGTGTTTGCTGCTCGCGATACCCATGTGACCCTCAAATAGTGATGACCTTCTACACTTCGTCAACAGAGACACATTTTTTAAAACCCTACCGTATATGAGCGTGTAGGCCATCTTATCCCAAGATCGTGGTTATTAATATGGAGTTGCCTCTCTTACCCAATAGCCATTAATATGGAGTTGGCCCTTTTTCCCCAATGGCAATTAATATGGAGTTTTCCATTTCTCCCAATGGGTATTAATATGGCGTTGCCCCTTTTTACCAATAGCCATTAATATGGAGTTGCCCCTTATTACCAATGGCATTAATATGCAGTTGTCCCCTTTTACCAATAGCCATTAATATGGAGTTGCTGCTCTTTCCCAATGGCCATTAATATGGAGTTGCCCCTTTTTATCAAAAACCTATAATATGGAGTTGCCCCTTTTTTACCAATAGCCATTAATATGGAGTTGCCCCTTTTTATCAAAAGCCATCAATATGGAGTTGCCCTTTTTCCCAATGGCCATTAATATGGTGTTTCCCCTTTCTCCCAATGGGTATTAATATGGAGTTGGCCCTTTTTACCAATAGCCATTAATATGTAGTTGCCCGTTCTTCCCAATGGCCATAAATATGCAGTTGCCCTCTTTCCCAATGGCCATTAATATGGAGTTGCCCTTTTCTCCCAATGGCCATTACTATGGAGTTATCCCTCTTTCCCAATGGCCCTTTAATATGTAGTTGCCCCTTTTTACCAATAGCCATTAATATGGAGTTGCCCCTTCTCCCAATGGCCAATAATATGGAGTTTCCCTCCTCCCCCATGGCCATTAATATGGAGTCCCTCCCCCCCCATGGCCAATATTGATTTGCCCTCTTTTGTGGTTCTAACAGCCTCCACTCTTCTGGGAATGTCAGTACCTCTCCACAAGATTTTGAAGAGGTACTGACGTTGGATGTTGGTGTTCCATTTCATCCCAAAGGTATTCAGTAGGGTTGACATCAGAGCTCTGAGTTGGATATCCTGTTCTAGAACCAAGGCCATACATATGCAGTTTACCCCCCCCCCCCCATTGTGACTACAACATCCCCCACTCTTCGGGAAAGTCTTTACACAATATTTTGGAGGGTGTCTGTAGGAATTTGTGCCCATTTGTGATTACCCCATTGACGTCTATGGGACTCGAACGTTCGAAATCAAAAGTGCTCATTTTAAAGGCTAATTTGCATGGTATTGTCCTAAAAAGGGTGTGGGGACCCGGGTCCTACCCCAGGGGACATGTATCAATGCAAAAAAAACTTTTAAAAACGGCCGGTTTTTCGGGAGCAGTGATTTTAATGATGCTTAAAGTAAAAAAAAAAAAGTGAAATATTCCTTTAAATATCGTACCTGGGGGGTGTCTATAGTATGCCTGTAAAGTGACGCGTGTTTCCCGTGTTTAGAACAGTCCCTGCACCAAATGTCATTTTTAAAGGAAAAAATCTCATTTAAAACTGCTTGCGGGTTTAATGTCATGTCGGGTCCTGGCAATATGGATGAAAATCAGTGAGACAAACGGCATGGGTACCCCCCAGTCCATTACCAGGCCCTTTGGGTCTTGTATGGATATTAAGGGGAACCCCGCACCCAAATTAAAATAAGGAAAGGTCCCTATATACTCTGAACAGCAGTATACAGGCGGTGCAAACAAGACAGGGACTGTAGGTTTGTTGTTAAGTAGAATCTCTTTGTAATTTTGAACATTTTTAACGTGTTTAGCTCCAGCCAAAAAATCTTTTCTAAGCTTTTTGGAAAACATAGGGAAGGGTTATCACCCCTGTGACATTTGTTTTGCGTCTTTCCTCCTCTTCAGAAGATTTCACCTCACTTTTTTGTCCCAATGAAAAATGTTTTTTGAAAATTTGGGTTTTTTTGTGGAACAAGGATTGGAAAGCATCAGTGGAAAGGAGAAATTGTTTTCCCATATTAACTCTTACATGAGAGAATTTCCCTTCCTAGGGGTAGATTTCATCTCACTTCCTGTTGTCTCCTTCCGTTTGCAAGTAGGAGTCGTTTGTAAGTTAGATGTTTGAAAGTAGGGTCCTGCCCTATATACTCAGCAGAAATTTGGGCCTTAGGTGTTGCTGTGGCCAAAACACTGTAAGCCCTCACAGGGCCCTGCTGTGAAATATTAGATCAAGAATTGTAATTACATGCCCCTGTTGAACAGGAGCTGAAAAATTAGGCCTTAGGCACTGGTGCTGGTGCCACAACACTGCAACCCCTCACAGACACTCTAGTTGGAACGCAGGAACGAGCCCTGCTGCAAAGTATTGCATCAAAAATTGTAATTACACGCCCCTGTTAGACAGGGGCAGAAAAATTGGGCCTTAGGCACTGGTGCTGGTGCCACAACACTGCAACCCCTCACAGACACTCTAGTTGGAACGCAGGAACGAGCCCTGCTGCAAAGTATTGCATCAAAAATTGTAATTACACGCCCCTGTTAGACAGGGGCAGAAAAATTGGGCCTTAGGCACTGGTGCTGGTGCCACAACACTGCAACCCCTCACAGACACTCTAGTTGGAACGCAGGAACGAACCCTGCTGCAAAGTATTGCATCAAAAATTGTAATTACACGCCCCTGTTAGACAGGGGCAGAAAAATTGGGCCTTAGGCACTGGTGCTGGTGCCACAACACTGCAACCCCTCACAGACACTCTAGTTGGAACGCAGGAACGAGCCCTGCTGCAAAGTATTGCATCAAAAATTGTAATTACACGCCCCTGTTAGACAGGGGCAGAAAAATTGGGCCTTAGGCACTGGTGCTGGTGCCACAACACTGCAACCCCTCACAGACACTCTAGTTGGAATGCAGGAACGAGCCCTGCTGCAAAGTATTACATCAAAAATTGTAATTACACGCCCCTGTTATACAGGGGCTGAAAAATTGTGCCTTAGGCACTGGTGGTGGCGCCCAGAACCAAAAATGTTCTTACAAGCTATCAGCGTGATGATTGAGGAGGAAGAGGATAATTACTCAGGGATAGTCACTCAGCATCAGCATAGGCAGTCTTTGAAGGGATCTGAAAAAAATTATTCAGTTACATCAGCATCAGGTGCTTGGTAGCTGGTGGTGATCCAAGACTGATTCATTTTTATGAAGGTCAGCCGATCGACCGAGTCAGTGGACAGACGCACCCTGTGATCGGTTACCACGCCTCCAGCAGCACTGAATGTGCGTTCCGAAAGAACGCTGGATGCAGGACAGGCCAGTAGCTCAATTGCATACTGTGCAAGCTCTGGCCAGTGATCCATCCTCAAGACCCAGTAACCCAGAGGATTTTCGGTGGGAAAGGTGTCCAAGTCTGATCTTGCCCCTAGGTATTCCTGCACCATGTAAAACAGACGCTGGCGATGGTTGCTGGAACCGATCATACCTTGGGGCTGCGGACCAAAAAATTGTCTGAACGCATCGGTCAGACGGCCACCTTCTCCACCGCTCCTTCTTTGACTGACCGAAGCCTCAGCAACACGTTGTCCAGAAACAGGAGTTTGTAACCTCCCAGTCTCTGGGAACGCGTTGCACAGACCTTTCTGCAAGGCCTCCCGAAGATGTTTCATCCTCTGCTCCCTCTGCGATGGCAAGATAAGGTCCGCAACCTTACCCTTGTAACGTGGATCAAGGAGGGTTGCCAGCCAGTATTGGTCCTTCTCCTTGATACCACGAATACGAGGATCCTTACGCAGGCTTTGCAGGATCAGGGAGGCCATGCAGCGTAGGTTTGCTGAGGCATTCGGTCCGGAGTCCTCTGGGTCACTAAGGACAACAACGTCCGCAGCCACCTCCTCCCAGCCACGTACAAGTCCATGTGTTCCTTGGGACTGATCCCTTAAAGACTGCTGATGCTGAGTGCCAGGCTCCACCTCCATACTGACACAATCTTCCTCCTCCTCCTCCTCCTCCTCCTCGTCCTCTTCCTGTGTGATCGGCGGGCACGCAGGAACACTGTCTGGATAAAGGGGGCCTTGAGAGCTAAGGAAGTCCTCCTCTTCCTGCCTCTGTTCTGCCTCAAGTGCCCTGTCCATTATTCCACGCAGCGTGTGCTCCAACAGGTGGACAAGGGGGACAGTGTCACTGATGCATGCACTGTCAGTGCTCACCATCCTCGTGGCCTCCTCGAATGGTGACAGGACAGTGCATGCATCCCTGATCATGGCCCACTGGCGTGGGGAAAAAAAACCAAGGTCCCCTGACCCTGTCCTGGTGCCATAGTCGCACAGGTACTCATTTATGGCCCTCTGCTGCGTGTGCAGCCGCTGCAGCATGGCCAATGTCGAGTTCCACCTGGTGGGCATGTCACAGATTAGGCGGTTCTTGGGCAGGTTAAACTCCTTTTGGAGGTCCGTCAGCCGAGCACTGGCATTATATGACCGGCGGAAATGCACACAGACTTTCCTGGCCTGCCTCAGGACATCCTGTAAGCCCGGGTACCTGCCCAAGAACCGCTGCACCACCAAGTTAAGGATGTGAGCCAAACAGGGCACATGGGTCAGTTGTCCCTGTCGGAGGGCAGAGAGGAGGTTGGTGCCATTGTCGCAAACCACCATTCCTGCCTTAAGTTGGCGTGGCGTCAACCACCTCTGAACCTGCCCCTGCAGAGCTGACAGAACCTCTGCCCCAGTGTGGCTCCTGTCCCCCAAGCACACCAGCTCAAGCACCGCATGGCATCTTTTGGCCTGCGTACTTGCGTAGCCCCTTGAACGCCTACGGAGCACTGCTGGTTCCGAGGAAGAGGCCATGGAGGAAGAAGAAGAGGAGGGGGTGGAGGAGAGAGGTGTGTCACAATCAGCATTTTGGAGGCGTGGTGGCGGAACAACCTCCAACACTACTGCACCTTGTCCTGCATCCTTCCCAGCTGCCAGCAGAGTCACCCAATGCGCCGTGAAACTTAAGTAACGTCCCTGTCCATGCCTGCTGGACCATGAGTCAGCGGTAATATGCACCTTACCGCTGACCGCCCTGTCCAGCGAGGCATGGACATTGCCTTCCACATGCCGGTAGAGAGCTGGAATCGCCTTCCGTGAGAAAAAGTGGCGTTTGGGTACCTGCCACTGAGGAACCGCACATTCCACAAACTCACGGAAGGGGGCAGAGTCTACCAACTGAAAAGGCAGCAGTTGAAGTGCTAGCAATTTTGCCAAGCTAGCATTCAACCGCTGGGCATGTGGATGGCTGGGAGCAAACTTCTTTCGGCGGTGCAGCAGCTGGGGCAGGGAAATTTGCCTGGTACAATCTGGCGTCGGTGTACCAAAAGCAGATTGCCCACAAGTACTTGGCTGTGACACACCTAATTCTACACCTTCATTCCTCTCACTGCAGGTCTCAGAGAGGACTGAAGGTCTAGTGGGGTTGGAAATCTCAGCTGATGAGGAGCAAGGAGAGATCCTCTTTGTTCTTTGGTGTGGGTCTTTTAGATATGCTTGCCAACGAACTGCATGGCAGGTCAACATATGTCTGGTCAAGCATGTGGTACCCAAGCGGGAGATGTTTTGGCCACGCGAGATACGCTTGAGACATATGTTGCAAATAGCAGCGGTGCGATCTGATGCACTCGTCTCAAAAAAGGCCCACACCAAAGAACTTTTTGAATAACGCGCAGAGACTGCAGCGCCCTGCACATGTGGAGCTTTGGGGTGTGATGCAGTCAATGTGCTGCCCTTAGGCTGGCCCCTGGAGGGCATCCTGCCTCGTTGGTGATGTGCCGCCTCCTCCTCCTCCTCCTCTCTCCTATCAGGCACCCACGTTGAGTCAGTGACCTCATCATCCCCTCCCTCCTCATCACTGGAGCAAACCTGGCAGTATGCTGCAGCAGGGGGAGCATGACTGCCAGATTGCTGTCCTTCTTGGGCACCCCCTCTGTCCGTGCTCATGTTACTGCCTTCATCGAGCTCAGTATCATCATCAGAGCCTTCCAAACGCTGGGCATCCTCCTGGAGCATGTACCCAACACTGTGGTCAAACAGTTCGAGGGAATCCTCATGAGGACATGGTGGAGCTAGGGAAGGAGTCACTGATGACATTGAGCTGAGGGAAGAGGCCGCTGCTTTGCCAGACAAAGCACCCTGGGCATGGGTGAGAGAGGATGAGGAGGATGAGGACGGCTTGGTCATCCACTCGACCAAGTTTTCTGCATGTTGCGGCTCAACACGGCCAGCTGCCGAAAAAAAGGCCAAGCGTGTCCCATGGCCACGTGCTGATGAGGATGCACCGTCTCCACGACCAGCACTAGACACAGAGCCTGCTTGCCCTCTCTTATTGGCTTGTGACTGTCTGCCTCTCCTTCTTGGCCTTCCAGACATACTAATGGCCTGTAGCTGCACTAAGCTGGGATAGAACACCTGTAATTTTCTTCAGGTAGCTTTATATACTGTAACCAGACAAGCCTGCCTGTCAGTAGGAAGATAACAGGAACGGATCTAGCTGAACACTGTGAGCAGGACGCACTGCACTAAATGTAAATAGCAGGAACGGATCTAGCTGAACACTGTGAGCAGGACGCACTGACTGCACTAAATGTAAATAGCAGGAACGGATCTAGCTGAACACTGTGAGCAGGACGCACTGCACTAAATGTAAATAGCAGGAACAGATCTAGCTGAACACTGTGAGCAGGACGCACTGCACTAAATGTAAATAGCAGGAACGGATCTAGCTGAACACTGTGAGCAGGACGCACTGCACTAAATGTAAATAGCAGGAACGGATCTAGCTGAACACTGTGAGCAGGACGCACTGACTGCACTAAATGTAAATAGCAGGAACGGATCTAGCTGAACACTGTGAGCAGGACGCACTGCACTAAATGTAAATAGCAGGAACGGATCTAGCTGAACACTGTGAGCAGGACGCACTGCACTAAATGTAAATAGCAGGAACGGATCTAGCTGAACACTGTGAGCAGGACGCACTGACTGCACTAAATGTAAATAGCAGGAACGGATCTAGCTGAACACTGTGAGCAGGACGCACTGACTGCACTAAATGTAAATAGCAGGAACGGATCTAGCTGAACACTGTGAGCAGGACACACTGCACTAAATGTAAATAGCAGGAACGGATCTAGCTGAACACTGTGAGCAGGACGCACTGCACTAAATGTAAATAGCAGGAACGGATCTAGCTGAACACTGTGAGCAGGACGCACTGACTGCACTAAATGTAAATAGCAGGAACGGATCTAGCTGAACACTGTGAGCAGGACGCACTGACTGCACTAAATGTAAATAGCAGGAACGGATCTAGCTGAACACTGTGAGCAGGACGCACTGACTGCACTAAATGTAAATAGCAGGAACGGATCTAGCTGAACACTGTGAGCAGGACGCACTGCACTAAATGTAAATAGCAGGAACAGATCTAGCTGAACACTGTGAGCAGGACGCACTGCACTAAATGTAAATAGCAGGAACGGATCTAGCTGAACACTGTGAGCAGGACGCACTGCACTAAATGTAAATAGCAGGAACAGATCTAGCCTAATCTATCTAACTCAAATCAAATGACACTGTCTGTCTCTCTCTCTATCAGCACACCGGAACACACTACACAGGGCCGCCGTGCAGGCGGCCTTATATAGTGTGGGGCGTGTACTAAATCCCCTGAGCCATAATTGGCCAAAGCCACCCTGGCTTTGGCCAATTACAGCTCTCTCTACTGACGGCGCTGTGATTGGCCAAGCATGCGGGTCATAGTGCATGCTTGGCCAATGATCAGCCAGCAATGCACTGCGATGCCGCAGTGAATTATGGGCCGTGACGCGCCACACGAATTTGGCGCGAACGGCCCATAACGTTCGCAATTCGACGGACGGTCGAACAGCCGATGTTCGAGTCGAACATGGGTTCGACTCGAACACGAAGCTCATCCCTAGTGTTCAGTAGGGTTGAGGTCAGGGTTCTGAGCTTGTTGGACATCTCACTCCAAAACCATGGCCATTAATATGGAGTCGCTCCTCTTTATGGCTATTAGAGCCTCCACTGTTTTGGCTTTCCACAAAACTTTTGATGCAAATTACAACATATCTCCCAACAGTATCTCATTTGGAAGGGTGGTCCTTCTCCTGGAACAAAACAGCCAGCACTCTTCTGTGAAGTTGTCTGTGGAAATTTGTGGCCATGTGTGAGGTTAGGTACCGATGTTGGGCTCCACGTTGGGCACCAAAAAAGGCCTGGCTCACGATCAGTGTTCCAATTCATCCTAAAGGTGTTCAGTAGGGTTGAGGTCAGGGCTCTGTCCAGGACACGTGAGTTCCTCCACACGAAACTGGTCACAGCATGTCATTATGGAGCTGGCTTTGTACACAGGGGGGGCACAGTCATGCTGAAACAGAAAATGGTCTTCACCAAACTGTTACCACCAAGACTGGAAGAGCACAATTGTCTACAATGTCTTTGAATGATGGAGTATTAACAGTATCTTTCACTAGAGACACCTGAACTCCATTATTTGGAGGAGGTTCACATACTGTGGCTACCCTCCAAGAAATGTATCCAAATTCTAACTTTTAAATTCAAAATTCTGTGCTTAAATGTTAGAATTCTGAGACTGCAAATTAGAATTCTAAGTTTCAAAGCCGGTCATTCCCTCAACCCCCAACTGCCCCTTTTTCCCTAGAAGTCTGTGATTTGTGATGGGTCCCTTAGGTAGAAGATCCACGGCTCCATGCACTTATAGTATGTCCTCAGTCTTTTAGCTGGAAGACTGAAGACATCTTGTGGCAAGTGCTACTGAGATAACCCTTGGGAGAAGGCAAACACTGCACCCTCTGTGGGACTATTTTAGTTTACAAAAAAATGTCCAGAATTGGACTTTTATTCCCTGACTTCTGTTCTAGGTGTCAGCTCTTGATGATGTAGAGAGCGGCATTGATTTGATGATTCCACTGCTGCTATTCACAATATTACACTGTGAATAAAGGGTGCCATGGTGTAGGGTGGTGTGAATGATCAGCACCTCAAATAAATGGTCCATGGCACCCTGCACTCACAGTATGTCCTCAGTATTCCAGGTTGAATGATACTGGGTATCAATTTTCAACTATGTTTTCCAAGTCCTGCCTCATGTAATGGCTCACTGTCAGAGTTTCTGTCATAATCTTGATGAAGGACACCAGGGAGAGCTTGACTGATGACATCCTGTGGCTCCCTGCCCTCACAGTATATCCTCAGTCTTCCAGGTTGAATAATGCTGGGTATTAGTTTTTAGCTAGGTTGAGCAAAGCTTGGTTGCCTTCACCTTTGAAGACTGAGAACATCTTGTGGTGCAAAGCAAGCACTGCGGTGATAACCCCCCCGAAGAGAAGGTGAGTATTACATCACCCGGAGACTAATTTATTCTTAATAAAATGCCCAGAATTGGGTTTTAATTCCACAACCTCTGTCCTAAGTGTCATCCATCAAGATTAGACCAGAGCCTCCCCCTCCTGCCTCATGTAATGGCTTGCTTTTGGAATTTCTGTTGTAATCTTGATGAACGACACCTAGAACAGCTTCACTGAGGCCATCCTGTGGCCCCCTGCACTCACAGTATGTCCTCGGTCTTCCAGGTTGAACACTGCTGGGTTTCAGTTTTTAGCTATATTTTCCAAGTCCTGCCCCATGTAATGGCTTGCTGTCAGAGTCTCTGTCGTAATCTTGATGAATGACACCTAGGACATCATGAATGAGGACACCCTGAGGCTCCCTGCACTCACAGTATGTCCTCGGTCTTCCAGGTTGAATGAGATGCTGGGTGTCAATTTTCAGCTATATTTTCCAAGTACTGCCTCACGTAATGGCTTGCTGTCAGAGTTTCTGTCATAATCTTGATGCACAACACCAGGGAGAGCTTGAATTAGGCCATCATGTGGCCCCCTGCACTCATAGTATGTCCTCACTCCTCAGTCTTCCAGGTTGAACACTACTGGGTTTCAGTTTTTAGCTATATTTTCCAAATCCTGCCCCTTGTAATAGCTTGCTGTCAGAGTTTCTGTCATAATCTTGATGCACGACACCAAGGACAGCTTGATTGATGACATCCCGTGGCCCCCTGCACTCACAGTATGTCCTCAGTCTTCCAGGTTGAGCGATGATGGGTTGCCTTCAGCTTTGAAGACTGAGGACATCTTGTGGTGCAAATCAAGCACTGCGGTGATAACCCCCTGAAGAGAAGGTGAGTATTACATCACCTGGAGACTATTTTATCCTTATCAAAATGCCCAGAATTGGACTTTAATTCCACAACCTCTGTCCTAGGTGTCATCCATCAAGATTAGACCAGAGCCCCCTCCCGACACCGAGCCGTTACCCGGGGCAGGTCTCGGGGAAATATATCTGAAAATTGATTCCTCGTTGTTGCCAGTGAATCACCAAGGCTTCCAGCCATAAAACAACAACATGACAGTTTATTAAGCAAGGCCCATAGACTGCTTAATGGACTGATTGAGTTGGCCCGCGCTCTTAAAAAAAAAAAAAGGCCGGCGCTGAGCGGTTTAGAGGTTAAGTGCTGACTTGTCTTCCCTCGCAAAATCGCTGGCAGGATTTCAGTGATTATTTTTTCAGGCTCTTCCTGCATTCTAATATTCAACCCTCCCGACTTCTGTAATAAACAACAATTTTTTTCTCAGACCCCTGGCAAAAAAAAAAGAAAAAAAAAAAAACCCACCCAAGACGCCGCAAAAAAAATATTAGTGACAGATAATGCGGCCCGGGATTCCTCCTGGTACGCCGCAGACTTAACCCTTCCCGGGGACGGTAATTTATTTCCAGTCCGGGTTGGATTAATAAAAAGGTATAATTCTCCGTGGGAGTTTTTTTTTTTTTTTTTATGAACATGTCTCAGCTGGAATTCGCATTATCCGAAGGATAGAGCATGTTCTGCAGTCTTAAAATGGAAAGTGTAAGTATCCCCCGGTACGAGGAGCGAGCGGCCTCCTTCCATAAAGAGGGGATTGCAGGTCAGGGAGTATGCGATCATCATTAGTCCTGTTAGGGCCAATTAGGGAATTGATTTTCTACATCGGTAATAAAAGTCTTCGATTTGCCAGACAGGCTGGACTCCTCGGCACACTACATTACCGAAAGTATTGGGACGCCTGCCTTCACACGCACATGAACTTTAATAGCCTCTCATTCTTAGTTCCGTAGGGTTCAATATTGAGTTGGCTCCGCCCTTTGCAGCTATAACAGCTTCAACTCTTCTGGGAAGGCCGTCCACAAGGTTTAGGAGGGCGTCTATGGGAATGTTTGACCATTCTTCCAGAAGAGCATTGGTGAGGTCAGGCACTGATGTTGGACGAGAAGGCCTGGCTCGCAGTCTCCGCTCTAATTTATCCCAAACGTGTTTTATCGGGTTGAGGTCAGGACTGTGCAGGCCAGTCAAGTTCCTCCACCCCAAACTTGCTCTTCCATGTCTTTATGGACCTTGCTTTGTGCACTGGTCTAAATCAGGAGGGGGGATTATGGTGTGGGGGTTGTTTTTCAGGGGTTGGGCTTGGCCCCTTAGTTCCAGAGAACTCTTAAAGCGTCAGCATACCAAGACATATTGGACACTTTCATGCTCCAAGCCCAACCCCTGAAAAACAACCCCACACCATAATCCCCACTCCACCAAATGATTAGGAGCAGCGCACAAAGCAAGAACACCTTTGGGATGAATTATAGCAAAGACTGCGAGCCAGACCTTCTCGTCCAACATCAGTGCCTGACCTCACAAATTCTCTTCTGGAAGAATAGTCAAACATTCCCATTGAGACACTCCTAAACCTTGTGGACGGCCTTCCCAGAAGAGTTGAAGCTGTTATAGCTGCAAAGGGCGGAGCCAACTCAATATTGAACCCTACGGAACTAAGACTGGGATGTCATTAAAGTTCATGTGCGTGTAAAGGCAGGCGTCCCAATACTTTTGGTAATATAGTGTATGTGCAAAACTCTCGTAATCGGCTGTCCTTAATTTCTCTCTTCATAATGAAACATTTTATAGAAGATTTCTATTTTATGTCTAGCGATACATTGTTGCCTTTTCTATTCAGCTTGATTTCTCATGGTTAAAGAAGTCCTCACTCTGCCCCGTGTATCATTATATCAATTAGAAAAGGATATATGAAGGTAGACGGCTCATAGGAGTGCCGGGGATACAACACATAAATATGCTACAAAATCAAAGAATAATATATAGAGGGCGACCCCTTCACTATATACATGAAGCTAGATATATGATTAGGAAGGTTTTTCAGTCGCCATGGTAATGCTATGGTGACCGGCAAACCTTTAAACTCATATTTCTAGTTTCTTAACAGAAATAATTGTCTTTTTATTTTTCTTAAAGTGTCTGTAAATGAAAAAAAAGTAAACAAAGATTATTCGACTAAAGCAAAATTTCTACACAAAGAGCCAATTTACTGTCCTTCAAACTTCATGGGGACTGCATTGTGGTCAATGGAAGTAGAAAATGGAATAGTGCCCCATCATTGGTGTCAGTGGGAGGAATAGTGCCCCATCATTGGTATCAGTGGGAGGAATAGTGCCCCATCATTGGTATCAGTGGGAGGAATAGTGCCCCATCATTGGTGTCAGTGGGAGGAACAGTGCCCCATCATTGGTATCAGTGGGAGGAATAGTGTCCCATCATTGGTATCAGTGGGAGTAATAGTGCCCCATCATTGGTATCAGTGGGAGGAATAGTGCCCCATCATTGGTATCAGTGGGAGGAATAGTGCCCCATCATTGGTGTCAGTGGGAGGAATAGTGTCCCATCATTGGTGTCAGTGGGAGGAATAGTGCCCCATCATTGGTATCAGTGGGAGGAATAGTGCGCCATCATTGGTATCAGTGGGAGGAATAGTGCCCCATCATTGGTATCAGTGGGAGGAATAATGTCCCATCATTGGTATCAGTGGGAGGAATAGTGCCCCATCATTGGTATCAGTGGGAGGAATAGTGTCCCATCATTGGTATCAGTGGGAGGAATAGTGCCCCATCATTGGTATCAGTGGGAGGAATAATGTCCCATCATTGGTATCAGTGGGAGGAATAGTGCCCCATCATTGGTATCAGTGGGAGGAATAATGTCCCATCATTGGTATCAGTGGGAGGAATAGTGCCCCATCATTGGTATCAGTGGGAGGAATAGTGTCCTATCATTGGTATCAGTGGGAGGAATAGTGTCCCATCATTGGTATCAGTGGGAGGAATAGTGTCCCATCATTGGTATCAGTGGGAGGAATAGTACCCCATCATTGGTGTCAGTGAGAGGAATAGTGCCCCATCATTGCTATCAGTGGGAGGAATAGTGCCCCATCATTGGTGTCAGTGGGAGGAATAGTGTCCTATCATTGGTATCAGTGGGAGGAATAGTACCCCATCATTGGTGTCAGTGAGAGGAATAGTGCTCCATCATTGGTGTCAGTGGGAGGAATAGTGCCCCATCATTGGTGTCAGTGGGAGGAATAGTGCCCCATCATTGGTATCAGTGGGAGGAATAGTGTCCCATCATTGGTATCAGTGGGAGGAATAGTGTCCCATCATTGGTATCAGTGGGAGTAATAGTGCCCCATCATTGGTATCAGTGGGAGGAATAGTGCCCCATCATTGGTATCAGTGGGAGGAATAGTGCCCCATCATTGGTGTCAGTGGGAGGAACAGTGCCCCATCATTGGTATCAGTGGGAGGAATAGTGCCCCATCATTGGTATCAGTGGGAGGAATAGTGCCCCATCATTGGTATCAGTGGGAGGAATAGTGCCCCATCATTGGTATCAGTGGGAGGAATAGTGCCCCATCATTGGTATCAGTGGGAGGAATAGTGCCCCATCATTGGTATCAGTGGGAGGAACAGTGCCCCATCATTGGTATCAGTGGGAGGAATAGTCCCCGATTGTTGGTGACAGTGGCAGAAACTATGTCAGCAACAGTGGGGGGAATAATGTAATAATGTCCCATGTTGATGGGGACAAGGGCCTCTTCCTGACAACCCTGGGCTGCGGTAGTGGGGGTCGCTCCAGCCGCTCCTCAGTTTCCCGATCCCAGCCGCTCCTCGGATGCCCGATCCCAGCCGCTCCTCATTTTCCCGATCCCAGCCGCTCCTCGGATGCCCAATCACAGCCTCTCCTCAGTTTCCCGTTCCCAGCCGCACCTCGGTTTCCCGATCCCAGCCGCTCCTCATTTTCCCGATCCCAGACGCTCCTCGGATGCCTGATCCCAGCTGCTCCTCAGTTTCCTGATCCCAGCCGCTCCTCAGTTTCCTGATCCCAGCCGCTCCTTGGATGCCCGATCCCAGCCGCTCCTCAGTTTCCCGATCCCAGCCGCTCCTCGGATGCCCAATCCCAGCCGCTCCTCAGTTTCCCAATCCCAGCCGCTCCTCAATTTCCCGATCCCAGCCGCTCCTCGGATGCCCGATCCCAGCCGCTCCTAAGTTTCCCGATCCCAGCCGCTCCTCAGTTTCCCGATCCCAGCCGGTCTTCAGTTTCCCGATCCCAGCCGGTCCTCAGTTTTCCGATCCCAGCCACTCCTCAGTTTCCCGATCCCAGCCACTCCTCGGATGCCCGATCCCAGCCGCTCCTCGGATGCCCGATCCCAGCCGCTCCTCGGTTTACCGATCCCAGATGCTCCTCGGATGCCTGATCCCAGCCGCTCCTCAGTTTCCCGATCCCAGCCGCTCCTCGGATGCCCAATCCCAGCCGCTCCTCAGTTTCCTCATCCCAGCCACTCCTCGGATGCCCGATCCCAGCCGCTCCTCGGATGCCCAATCCCAGCCGCTCCTCGGTTTCCAGATCCCAGATGCTCCTCGGATGCCTGATCCCAGCCTCTCCTCGGTTTCCCGATCCCAGATGCTCCTCGGATGCCCAATCCCAGATGCTCCTCGGATGCCTGATCCCAGCCGCTCCTCAGTTTCCCGATCCCAGCCGCTCCTCGGATGCCCAATCCCAGCCGCTCCTCAGTTTCCTAATCCCAGCCACTCCTCAGTTTCCCGATCCCAGCCACTCCTCGGATGCCCGATCCCAGCCGCTCCTCGGATGCCCGATCCCAGCCGCTCCTCGGATGCCTGATCCCAGCCGCTCCTCAGTTTCCCGATCCCAGCCGCTCCTCGGATGCCCAATCCCAGCCGCTCCTCAGTTTCCTCATCCCAGCCACTTCTCGGATGCCCGATCCCAGCCGCTCCTCGGATGCCCAATCCCAGCCGCTCCTCGGTTTCCCGATCCCAGATGCTCCTCGGATGCCTGATCCCAGCCGCTCCTCGGTTTCCCGATCCCAGATGCTCCTCGGATGCCCGATCCCAGCCACTCCTCAGTTTCCCGATCCCAGCCGATCCTCGGTTTCCCGATCCCAGATGCTCCTCGGGTGCCCGATCCCAGCCACTCCTCAGTTTCCCGATCCCAGCCGATCCACGGTTTCCTGATCCCAGACACTCCTCGGATGCCTGATCCCAGCCACTCCTCAGTTTCCCGATCCCAGCCGATCCTCAGTTTCCTGATCCCAGACGCTCCTCGGATGCCTGATCCCAGCCGCTCCTCAGTTTCCTGATCCCAGCCGCTCCTCGGATGCCCGATCCCAGCCGCTCCTCAGTTTCCCGATCCCAGCCGACCCTCGGATGCCCAATTCCAGCTGCTCCTCAGTTTCCCGATCCCAGCCGCTCCTCAGTTTCCCGATCCCAGCCGCTCCTCGGTTTCCCGATCCCAGCCAATCCTCGGTTTCCCGATCCCAGACGCTCCTCGGATGCCCGATCCCAGCCGCTCCTCGGATGCCTGATTCCCGAAGCTGCTTCTCGGATGCCCGATCCCCGCCGTTGCTCCTTGGATGCACGCCGATGTCTGCCACCTAGATGGGGTAAGTGCCGGTGGAGCGACCGGCAAACAGGGGAGGTGGGTGGGGGTATTTGAGTTGCCGCGGTGGGGTGGTTCAGTTGTTTGCCACCCCTCAAACAAAAAACCACCACCCACCACTGCTTTACACAGAATTTGAATCGGTCGATCATTTTTTGACTGATCTGAGCTTGAATTGTTCCGAAATGAATCAACAAAACAAAATTAGTAACATAATGAATCTATCCGAGACTAAACTAAACACGTTTTTGCGTTCTGCACATGTCTCGCTCCTGTTACCACCCCCTACAATCTGTTTCCACCCCTTAAATTTACTCCTGAGTGCCAGTGACACCCAGTGGCGTTAGCAGGGAACAGCAGCAACCCTCAACCCAGGGGAGAAACCAAGTGATAAAAAACTACAAATCAGCCTAAGCAGATTACTACCCAGGAGAGCTAAATTTACTAGACACCTCCTGAGGACAGGGAGGGCTAAAGAACCTTCACCCAGGTTGGACACTTCCCAACACCAGGGAGCCCATCGTTCTGAAACCTCGTTTCTCATTAGTCTTCGTCTAATGTCCGCGGGGACTTCTAGGCTGATTCTGACTCCAATGTAAAACGAGAACCGCCATGTACATCTACAGGGTTACTCGATCGCCGTCTCCTCCTCGCTGAGTAATTACAGGCCAGAGACTGATAATGAAGTCCAGTAAACAGCTCTACTGATGCAAATACCAGAGAACGTTCGGGGCGCAGGCGAGATAAGATGGAGATTACTTGTGTACACGCTACCAGAGGAAAAGAAATTGAGGTCAGTCTACAGCAGAGAATGTATTACAGCATTCCCTCAAGTCTGTGTATAACCAAACTTTTTTTTTATTTAGTTTTGGATTAAGAAAAAAGAAAAACTGTTTATGTTTTGCTATCCTCTGTCCTGTTGGGGCAGTATTTCTTTGACTTCCTGTCTTGCAGATGCAACAGGAAGTGAGAAAAAATCCCTTACATTTGTCACCAGCACAGGTCTCCCCATTGGGTGACAACTGTAAAATTTTGGATTTCCCATCACTTTCACTGTGGGACCCGTAATAGAGGGAGTCTTGACTGGGGACCCATAAGAGAGGGAGGCTTGACTACAGGACCCAAAAAAGAGGGAGGCTTGACATGGGACCCATAAGAGAGGAAGGCTTGAGTACAGTACCCAAAAAAGTGATAGGCTTGACTACAGGACCCGTAATAGAGGGAGGCTTGACTGAGGACCCGTAAGAGAGGAAGGCTTGACTGAGGACCTGTAAGAGAGGAGGGCTAGACTGAGGACCCGTAAGAGAGGAAGGCTTGACTGCAAGACCCATAAGAGAGGGAGGCTTGACTGGGGACCCATAAGAGAGGAAGGCTTAACTGGACCCATAAGAGAGGGAAGTTTGACTTGGGACCCGTAAGAGAGGGAGGCTTTACTGCGGGACCCATAAGAGAAGGAAGCTTGACTGCGGGACCCATGAGAGAGGGAGGCTTGTTTGCAGGACCCATAAGAGAGGGAGGCTTGACTGGGGACCCGTAAGAGAGGGACGCTTGACTTCAGGACCTATAATAGAGGGAAGCTTGACTTCAGGACTCATAATAGAGGGAGGCTTGACTGGGGACCCATAAGAGAGGGAAGCTTGACTGGGGACCCATACGAGAATAAGGTCTAATTGCAGGACACATAAGAATGAGAGGCTTAACTGTGGGACCCATAAGAGAGGGAAGCTTGACTGGGGATACATCAGAGAGGGAGGTCTGGCAGTGGGACCCATAAGAGAGGAAACCTTGACTGGGGACCAATAATTGAGGGAGCCTTTATTATGAGACCCATAAGAGAGGGAGGCTTGACTGGGGACCCATAGGATAGGGAGGTTTGACTGGGGACCAATATGAGAGGGAGGCTTCACTATGGGACTCATAAGAGAGGGAGGCTTGACTATAGGACCCATAAGATAGGGAGGCCTAACTGTGGGACCCATAAGAGAGGGGGGCTTGACTGCGGGACCTATAAGAGACGGAAGCTTGACTGGGACCCATAAGAGAGGGAGGCTTGACTGGGACCCATAAGAGAGGGAGGCTTGACTGGGGACACATAAGAGAGGGAGGCTTCATTATGGGACCCATAAGAGAGAGAGGTTTGACTGGGAACCCATAAGAGCAGGAGGCTTGACTGGGAACCCATAAGAGAGGGAGACTTGACTATGGGACCCATAAGAGAGGGAGGTCTAACTTTGGGACCCATAAGAGAGGGGGGGCTTGACTGCGGGTCCCATAAGAGAGGGAAGCTTGACTGGGACCCATAAGAGAGGGAGGCTTGACTGGGGACCCATAAGAGAGGGAGGCTTCACTATGGGACCCATAAGAGAGGGAGGCTTCATTATGGGACCCATAAGAGAGGGAGGTTTGACTGGGAACACATAAGAGAAGGAGGCTTGACTGGGAACCCATAAGAGAGGGAGGCTTGACTACGGGACCCATAAGAGAGGGAGGTTTGACTGGGAACCCATAAGAGAAGGAGGCTTGACTATGGGACCCATAAGAGAGGGAGGCTTGACTACAGGACCCATGAGAGAGGGAGGCTTGACTATGGGACCCATAAGAGAGGGCAGCTTGACCCATCAAGGCACCTTGATATTTGCATAACTCCTCCCAAGAGCCAGTCCACTGCTTGCACAATGGCACTTGAACTGAGTACTGAGTCAGGGGGCTGTGATATTTTTGGGAAGTTATGTTCAGCACTCTACCGGCCCCTCCCACCAGCCATGATTTGCCTATATCGCACAGAGCAAAGCACAGAGACCCAGTGATGACATCGCCTGTTCCAAAATAAGGAGTGTCATTTAAATGGAGGCTACAAGTGTCCGTCTCAAAACACACCAAGGCTGTAGCTGGACATCCATTGGGCCCCCGGGCTCCTGCTTAGGCTCCCCTGTTCTGCTATATGTGCAATGACTTCATGCGCCAGAACGCCACTGGTTAACGCAAACTGAGATAAAAATAAGGACGGCGTCGTGACTCATTCCAACAGAACAGATGTCATTTATGGAAGCAAATCTTTCAGAAAGTTTGGTTATGATGAATCCCGAGCGACGTTCCGATCGTTGGAGGGTTAAATCCACATTTACAGGAATGAGTCATCCCCCTCTGATTATTTCCTGAGTGATGGGGGGGGGATCTGATGAAAGGTTCTGTACGGCGCGCTCAGCGTGTTGCTTGTTGTGATAAGATGGAATCGAGATTTACAGATAAATGTTGTCCAGTAACAACAACAGCCGGGCCCAAACCTTCCTCTCCAACCACATCTGCCTCGTCAATCTCAGAGCTGAAGTTTGGGCTGCTTATAGTTTGCATCCCTGGTTCCTCACCCCCCCCCCCCCAATCAGAAGTTTTAAATAAAAAATTTCCATTCACAATAGATACCTTATTCTGGACCCAGTGGTATCATCACCGGGTCTATGTGCTTCCAGAAGGATCATGAGTGGTGGGAGGGGCCATTAGCTTCTTCCCTGGCCATACTGGCTGGGCACAGTAACACCAGAACCCAGAAGCGACCTTCTACATGTCACTTCCAGGTCATTAGCAGGAAGGGGAGATCAGTGAAAGGACGTTCAGTGATCTCCCTCTTCTCTGCCCTGCTGTATCCACCATGCTGGTCCTGGTCAGCCGATGGCATACCTCCCAACATTTTGAGATGGGAATGAGGGACATCTACTAGCAAACGTATGTAGGCATAAGACACGCCCCCCTGCCACACCCCCTTAAAGAAGGATTAACCAAAAAAAGGTCAATTAAATCCACAAGGACTTTTTTTTACCACTACTATTCCTTTATATTGGCTTTTAAAATGTACAAATGCAACAATTTAGAATTTGGATGAAAGGTTTAGCACTGGGAAACACTTTTTGAAAGATAAAAAGTGAATTTTTTTTATACGACTATATGGATCAGACCAAAATGAGGGACAAATGAGGAGGAAAGAGGGACAGAGGGACATTGCTCCAAATCAGGGACAGTCCCTCGAAATCAGGGACAGTTGGGAGCTATGCGATGGGCACACAAGAACTTGTCGCTTCGGGGTCATTAGATGGTAGGGGAGATCAGCAAAAGAACATTCACTAATCTCCCTCTCCTCTTCCCTGCTGCATCCCCCATGCCTTGTCCCGGGTCAGCTGATGGGTACGCGGAGCCAGGAAAACATGCCGCTTCCAGGTCATTAGCAGGAAGAGGAGATCAGCAAAAGGACGTTCGCTGATTTCCTTCTCCTCTGCCCAGCTGCACCCCCCCGTGCCAGTCCTGGTCAGCTGATGGGCACACGGAGCCAGAGAGACATGCCGTTTCCGGATCATTAGTAGGAAGAGGAGATCAGCTAAAGGACGTTTAGGGATCTCCCTCTCCTATACCAAGCTGCATCCCCCGGTCCCGGGTCAGCCGATGGGCACATGGAGCCAGGAAAACACGTCACTTCCGAGTCGTTAGCTGGAAGGGGGATCAGCAAAAGGATGTTTACTAATCTCCCTCTCCTCTACCCAACTGCCAGTGATGGGCCCAGTGATGGGCACTGTACCCAGTGATGGGCACTGATAGGCGGCACTGATGGGCACTGATAGGCAGCATTGATATGCACTGATGAGGCTGCACTAATGGGCACTGACAGGCGACACTGATGGGCACTGATATGCAGCATTGATGTGCACAGATGAGGCTACACTAATGGGCACTGATAGGCGGCACTGATAGGCACTGATGAGGCTACACTAATGGGCACTAATAGGCGGCACTGATATGCAGCATTGATGTGCACTGAGGAGGCTGCACTAATGGGCACTGATAGGCGGCACTGATGGGCACTGATGTTCAGCATTGATGTGCACTGATAGGCGGCACTGATGGGCACCGATGAGGCTGCACTGATGGACACTGGTAGGCTGCACTGATGAGCACTGACAGGCAGCATTGATGGGCACTGATGAGGCTACACTGATGGGCCCCGATGGGCACTGATGAGGCTGCACAGATAAGGCGGCCCTGATGGGCACTGACGAGGCGGCACTGATAAGCTGCACTAATGGGCACTAATGAGACTGCACTGATGGGCACCGTTGAAGCTGCACTGATTGGCACTGATGAGGCAGCACTTGTGAGGCTGCAATGATGGGCACTGATAAGGCGGCCCTGATGGGCACTTACGAGGCAGCACTGATGGGCACTGATAGGCGGCACTGATAGGAGGCACTGATGGGCACTGAAAAGCTGCACTGATAGGCACTGATGGGGCTGCACTGGTGAGGCTGCAATGATGGGCACTGATGAGGCAGCACTGATGGGGCTACACTGATGAGGAGGCACTGATGGGGCTACACTGATGAGGAGGCACTGATGGGCACTGATGAGGCAGCACTGATGGGCACTGATAGGCGGCACTGATAGGAGGCACTGATGGGCACTGAAAAGCTGCACTGATAGGCACTGATGGGGCTACACTGGTGAGGCTGCAATGATGGGCACTGATGAGGCAGCACTGATGGGGCTACACTGATGAGGCAGTACTGATGGGGCTACACTGATGAGGAGGCACTGATGGGCACTGATGAGGCAGCACTGATGGGCACTGATAGGAGGCACTGATGGACATTGATAAGCTGCACTGATAGGCACTGATGGGGCTGCACTGGTGAGGCTGCAATGATGGGCACTGATAAGGTGGTCCTGATGGGCACTGATGAGGCAGCACTGATTTCACTGATGGGGCTGCACTGATTATCAGTGTAAACTGTGTCCTGACAGCCTTGCCAGTTATCGACACTCCTTTCCACACACAGAGCGCGAGATGAAAGGACTGCCGATAACCGTCTGTTTACATGGGATCATCTGTGATTGCCCCTTTACCAGTCCAGGGGGGAGCGCAGGGGGAGGGGGGGGTAGAGTTTCGGGAGCGTGTCTATGGACGTCCTCCCAGAACTATAGGACTGCGATGTAGCCATCTTTTGGCTATGGCGCAGTACTAAAATTGTTAATGAGAAAGCAGGGATCTAAAAGACCCCTGATGTCTCATCTGTCCATCAATGAAGATAATGGAGTGCAGCTTCTCCATACCTCCCTGCACCATACCGGCTGGGGAAAGTGACACCAGGACCTGGAAGTGGCAGGATATGTTGCTTCTGGTTCATTAGCAGGAAGAAGGGAGATCGGTGAAAGGACGTTCACCGATCTCCCTCTCCTCTACCCAGCTGCACCACATCCATGCTGGTCAATGCCGATGTGGGCATGTGGAGCCCAGGAAACATGAGGGGTGCGGACCAAGGCATACAGGGGTGTGTGGAAGCCATTTGGTGGCTGCACAGCTGCACTAACACCCCAGCAGTGGCAATAAAAGGGGTTTAAGTGTTGAGAGCGTTAAGAGCACCAGATTCATGGGGAAAAAAAGTCCCCCTTTCCTCAGGGCTTGAGCAGTCAATGTTAATACAATCATGGCGGAATGCACTAAGGGACCAGGATTAAGGCTTCACGAAGACTAGCGTCTTCTCACCGCACTGAATATAAAAATAATTCTGCAAGGAGGCTTGAGGAAACCGGGAGGAGGGCTGGAGTTTGGCTTTAACCCAGCAATAAGACTACCTAACCATGTCAATATTACTTGCATCCCTATTTACTGCCCATATTGCCGTCTGACCCTCAAGGCCTGGCATCCAACCACTGAAAGCAAAGTACACCCAGTGCTGAGGGCTGTGGAGGTTTTTTATTTGTAGGCAGATAATTATTGTAATATTATCACAGCTAATTCCTGATTCTCTTCCTCCGATGCTCCTTAAGGTTTTCCGCGGAGACTCCCGAGGGAGGCTAGCTCGCTCTGCTCTGGTTAATATCTTCATTAAGTCTGATTGCTCTTGATTGTTCTCATCATCACGCCACAAAGTCATTTCAAAGAAGGAAGTTAGGAGCCCCCAGGGCACAACACAGAGGAATTAACGAGCAGCCTAACAATGTAAGATGTGTGAAAATCATGGCAACTAAATGGGGTGTCCTCCGAGCGGCACTTCTCCATGTCTCTAAGCGTTGTTAGCGTCTGATGTGGAAAAAACAGATACAATGACCTGCTTCTGTTGATGCTGTGTTCTACATTTGTTTTACACGACTAAGTCCTTCACAGTGTATCTACAATTTCCATACACAAAGACGGTCAATGTGAAGGGGATAAAACAGTGAACTAAAAGATACGCAATATGGCCAAACGCTTGTGGACACTTGACCATCACACCTATATGAGCTTGCTGGATTTCCCATTCCAGATCCAAAGCCACTAATATCGAGTTGCCCCCTTTGTGGCTATAACAGCCTCCACCCCCTGCTCATTACACCTGAATGTGCCTGTTAGACATCCAAACCATGGCCATTAATATGGCCAAACGCTTGTGGACACCTGACCATCGCACCTATATGAGCTTGCTGGATTTTCCATTCCAGATCCAAGGCCATTAACATCGAGTTGCCCCCTTTGTGGCTCTAACAGCCTCCACCCACCCTCACCTGGTCATTACACCTATATGTGCCTGTTGGACATCCAAACCATGGCCATTAATATGGCCAAATGCTTGTGGACACTTGACCATCACACCTATATGAGCTTGCTGGATTTCCCATTCCAGATCCAAAGCCACTAATATCGAGTTGCCCCCTTTGTGGCTATAACAGCCTCCACCCCCTGCTCATTACACCTGAATGTGCCTGTTAGACATCCAAACCATGGCCATTAATATGGCCAAACGCTTGTGGACACCTGACCATCGCACCTATATGAGCTTGCTGGATTTTCCATTCCAGATCCAAGGCCATTAACATCGAGTTGCCCCCTTTGTGGCTCTAACAGCCTCCACCCACCCTCACCTGGTCATTACACCTATATGTGCCTGTTGGACATCCAAACCATGGCCATTAATATGGCCAAATGCTTGTGGACACTTGACCATCACACCTATATGAGCTTGCTGGATTTTCCATTCCAGGTTCAAGGTCATTAACATCGAGTTGCCCCCTTTGTGGCTATAACAGCCTCCACCCCCTGCTCATTACACCTAAATGTGCCTGTTGGACATCCAAACCATGGCCATTAATATGGCCAAATGCTTGTGGACACCTGACCATCACACCTATATGAGCTTGCTGGGTTTCCCATTCCAGATCCAAGGTCACTAATATCGAGTTGCCCCCTTTGTAGCTATAACAGCCTCAACCCCCTGCTCTTTACACCTAAATGTGCCTGTTGGACATCCAAACCAAGGCCATTAATATGGCCAAACGCTTGTGGACACCTGACAATCACAACTATATGAGCTTGCTGGATTTCCCATTCCAGATCCAAGGCCATTAATATTGAGTTGCCCCCTTTGTGGCTACAACAGCCTCCACCCACCCTCACCTGGTCATTACACCTATATGTGCCTGTTGGACATCCAAGCCATGGCCATTAATATGGCCAAATGCTTGTGGACACATGACTTTCACACCTATATGAGCTTGCTGGATTTCCCATTCCAGATCCAAAGCCATTATTATCAAGTTGCCCCCTTTGTGGCTATAACAACCTCAACCCCCTGGTCATTACACCTAAATGTGCCTGTTGAATATCCAAACCATGGCCATTAATATGGCAAAATGCTTGTGGACACCTGCCCATCACACCTATATGAGCTTGCTGTATTTTCCATTCCAGATCCAAGGTCATTAACATTGAGTTGCCCTCTTTGTGACTATAACAGCCTCCACCCACCCTCACCTGGTCATTACACCTATATATGCCTGTTGGACATCCAAACCATGGCCATTAATATGGTCAAATGCTTGTGGACACCTGACCATCGCACCTATATGAGCTTGCTAGATTTCCCATTCCAGATCCAAGGCCATTAATATTGAGTTGCCCCCTTTATGGTTATAACTGCCTCCACCCATCCTCACCTGGTCATTACACCTATATGTGCCTGTTGGAGATCCAAACCATGGCCAATAACATGGCCAAACGCTTGTAGACACCTGACCATCACACCTATATGAGCTTGCTGGATTTTCCATTCCAGATCCAAGGTCATTAACATCGAGTTGCCCCCTTTGTGTTGGACATCAAAACCATGGCCATTAATATGTGGCCATTTGTGAGGTCAAGTACTGATGTTGGATGAGAAGGCCTGGCTCATAGCCAGCGTTCAAATTCATCCCAAAGGTGTTTGAGTAGGGTTGAGGTCACAGCTCTGTGCAGGACACTTGGGTTCCTCCTCGTATAACGCCAATATAAGCTTGTTGGACTTCCCATTCCAAAGCCATGGGCATTAATATGGAGTTGCCCTTTTCCGTGGGTATAACATCCCACGATCTTCTGGGAAGACTTTCCACAAGATTTTGGAGGGAGTCTGGGGATATTTGTGAGGTCATGTGCCAATGTTGATTGAGAAAACCTGGCTTACTATAAGTGTTTCAATACATCCCAAAGGTGTTCAGTAGGGTTGAGATTTGGTCTCTGTGCAGGACCCTTGAGTTCCTCCACCCATAACATCTATATGAGCTTTATGAACATCCAATTCGAAAAGCCCGGCCATTACTATGGAGTTGCTTCCGTTTGTAACTATAACAGCCTCCACTTTTCTAGGAAGCCTTTCCATAAGATTTTGGAGAGTGTCTGTGGGAATTTGTACCCATATGTGAGGTCAGGTGCTGATGTTGAATGAGAAGACCTGATTCATAAGCAGTGTTCCAATTCATCCTAAAAGGTGTTCAGTAGGGTTAAGGTCAGGGCTCTGTGCAGGACACTCAAATTCCTCCACACCAAACTGGTCAAATCATGCCTTTATAGAACTGGCTCCACTCCTTTGGGTAGGCTGCCCACAAACCTGGAGGGGGTGTACGAAAGTTTGTGCCCATTTGCAAGGTCCGGTACTGATATTGGATGAGAAGATATGGCTCACAACCCATTTTATGCCAAAGGTGTTCAGTAGGGTTGAGGTCAGAGCTCTGTGCAGGCTACTTGAGTTTCTCCACATCAAACCGGTCAAACCATGTCTTTACATAGTTGGAACCACTCTTCTGGAATGGCTCCCAACAAAATTTTTGGAGTGTGCTCATTCAGCCAAAAGAGCCTTTGTGAGGTCAGGTACTGATGGATGAGAAGACCTGACTCACAGTTGAAGTTCCAAGTCAACCCAAAGGTGTTCACTAGGGTTGAGGTCAGGGCTCTACATGGGTCCCCAGAGCTCCACCACCCATGACATTTAGATTAACATGTCGGACATCACATTCGAAAACCATGGCCATTAATATGGAGTACATCCCCAGCTCCCCCCCCCCCCCCATTCCATGGCTATAACAGCCCCCTGGTAAGGCATTCCACGTGATTTTCCTATTTATCCCAATGACGATCAATTGGGTTGTGTGCAGGACACTGGAGTTCCTCCACACCAAACTGGTCAAAACCATGTCTTTTTGGAGCTGGCTTTGTACACATGGGCACAGTCATGCTGGAACAGAAAAGGGCCTTCACCAAATGGTCACCACAAGGTTGGAAGAGTACAATTGTCTACAATGTCTTTGTATGATGGAGTATTAACAGGATCCTTCACTGGATCCATGTGAGGACCCACTGCGGGGGAAGTCATGAAAGATCATTTTGGGAAGATAGCTGGATGACTTTAAGATTTCAAGTTGGTGGCACTGATGTGTTCTGTACTGTGAATGGGAAAATTTGTGAAGCTGTTGTGTCCATTATTCAATAAATCATGAAAAAAGCATCCTGTATGGACATTCTTTATTATAGAAGGTAGGCCTGGGGTTTGGAGCTTATGTGACACAATATGGCGGAGTTTCTCCTAAAGACAGCTTGGCCTGAACTTGCAACAAACCCATGATGTCCACAAAAGTTTGGCCATAAATCTGAAAGTGGAGAGTAGGGAGGCGGGGTGACCCCTGCATTGAGGTAGAGGGCGCAGGTGCTGTTCTCCCGAATTTTGGGCAATCTTTAAGTCAAATTGGCACATCAGTATGGGACTTAAATGTAGGGTTGTGCAACTGCTCTCTGGCCTAGGCACACTTTGATACCCCTCCCACAGCACTGTTTGGCCACCATATCAGTGGAGGTACAAGCTTCAATTAGACCTTTCTTGCGGAAAACCTTCCTAGAAGAGTGGAGGCTGTTGGAGTCACAAAAAAAAGGCCAACCTCTTAATAATGTCCATGGTTGTAGAATATGTCCAACAAGCTTATATGCAGTAGGTGTGATGATCAGATGTCCACAAATGTTTGTCCAGTAATTGTATCTGAAAGTGGGGAGGTGGGGGTGACCCTTGCATTGAAAAAGCAGATGCCGTACTCCTGATTTTGGGCAATCTTTGGGTCAAATTGGCACATCTGCTACATCTAAATATACATTTGTTTTCCACTTTATGTAATTTTACATCGAGGAATCTAACGCTATACACAATTTACATACAAATCTGCGGTTTGCTGCATTTCCCTTTTTTTTTTTTACGTCTTTTTACGTCTCCTTCCATCACTCCTGTGGTCAGATTTTCTCTGAGATTGATATTAAGTCTGAGGCATGTTCCATAAAATGAGTGTCTTTGCTGCTGACCCTCAGAGGGAGTTACATGTGATTGAATGCAGATGCTGCAGTGTACACAGTCAATAGGTTAATTATCTGTAAAGGAAATAATTATGCATCAATTAAAGAGCAGTTCCACCATAATGGGATCATGTCCTGGTGATTAAAAGAAAGAAGAAAAAAAAGTATAGCCTGTTACGCGCTTTGCAAACATCATGGTCCATTGCCTGTTTTAGCAATCATATTTCATGTGGCTTTACTACTACCAACTGGATATTCATAAAGTCTTTACAGCCTTACAAAACTAAAATAATTCAGGGTGCGTAGGTGAAATGAAGCATGGTCCAAGGCATGGAGTATCACCGATACACTATAATAGCAGTACAAGCAGCAGGAAATGTGTTCAATTTTGGGCTGCTCGTGGCCCCTTCCTCCGGCAGCAATGATGGCACTACAAAGACATTGAAGACAATTGTGCTCCTCCAACCTTATGGTAACAGTTTGGTGAAGACCCTTCTTTTCGGTTCCAGCATGACTGTGCCCCTGTGTACAAAGCCAGCTCCATAAAGACATGGGTTGACCAGTGTGGACCAGCTCCATAAAGACATGGTTTGACTGGTTTGGTAGCCCTTGTGGGCTCCTCGAGACGTGGAAGTTATTTTAAGGGTTCCTCTAGGGTAAAAAGGTTGAGAAAGGCAGGCTTAGACAATTGTGTTCCTTCAGCCTCCAAACCTTCCATTTAGGGAAGACCCTTTTCTGTTCGCCCTTGACCCCTTGACTGTGCCCCCCCATGGGTTGACCAGTGTGGACCAGCTCCATAAAGACATGGTTTGACTGGTTTTGGTAGCCTCGAGACGTGGAAGTTATTTCAAGGGTTCCTCTAGGGTAAAAAGGTTGAGAAAGGCAGGTTTAGACAATTGTGTTCCTTCAGCCTCCAAACCTTCCATTTGGGGAAGACCCTTTTCTGTTCCCCCATGACTGTGCCCCCCCCCCCCCCCCCCCGTGTACAAAGCCAGCTCTATAAAGACATGGTGTGACCAGTTTGGTGTGGAGGAACTTGAGTGTCCTTCACAGAGTCCTGACCTCAACCCTACTGAACGCCTTTGAAATGGATTGGGAGTTGGGAGCCAGGTCTTCCATTCCAACATTAGTACCTGACCTCACAAATGGGAACAAATTCCCACAGATACCCTCCAACATCTTGTGGAAAATCTTCCCAGAAGAGTGAAGGATGGTTTAGCCACAAAGCCACAAAGGGGGTAACTCAATTTTAAAGGGGGGGGGGATGGTCAACCCCATAATAATGGCCATTGTTTTAAAAAAAATTTCAGCGCATGCACAATTCCATGTAATCACATGCACAATTTGATACATGAGCATGTGTTATTCCACAGGCTTCCTGCAATTAAATAAAATTTCTCCTTGTCCCATCAGTTCAGCAGCAGGGGCCAGGGATAGAGAGGCGCCCCATTTTCATGGGATTAACGTGCATGCGCTCAAAAATATTTAAAGAATCCCCTCTCTGTCCCAGTCTCCCCTGTTAAACTGATGGGGCCATGGCCCCATACAGGAGGGCTTGCTCTACCCTCCTACTGGTGGCCCTGGCAGTAGGGTTAGTGTTTAAGTTGGGGTTAGCATTAGTATTACTATTAACATTTGGAATAGCATTAGAGTTAGCATTGGTGTTAGAGTTAAGTGTTAAGATCATCAAAAGGGTTTGCACTGGGGTATTGTTAAGGTATCACGTACCTGGTGAATACTGGAATGTTGTGGAGGCCTCTCTTGCACCTCCCGCCTAACACTCCTGAAGGTGGAGACAGAGAGTGTAAGGGCAAGGAGTGGAACGAGTGTCATAGCAGCTAGTTGGTGGTGTCCACTCTGTAGGTGGGTAGAGCCGGTAGTTGGAGTCCATGGAACAGGATACAGGAGCAGCTTGGCACCAGAGCGTGGGACGGAAGCAGAACCAGGAGACGAGCAGCAGTCAGCGGCAACCTTGCAGCGAGGCACCGAATCAGCAGGCAAGGCAAGTCCAGGAGATAGGCCAAGGTCATTAACAGCCAGGCAAGGCAGTACAGAGTCAGCAGACAGAGCAGATCAAGTAAACAAGCCTAGGTCGGAATAGAAGGTAACAGAGCGAGAGCGAGAGCAGACGCAAGGTCCACAGGCAAGCCGGGTCATACACGAGTAAGCAGGTACAGAAGATCAGGTCTCGGGAAAACACGGAACAAGCTAAGGACCATTCAGCAACTGCTCACAGTGATAGACCAGTTTAAATAGGTCACTGGGCACCAAGTGCTAATGGGTATGTGCTTGTGCTCGTGCACGCGTTCGCGCTTGTGCACGAATATGCGATCGCGCTCGGAAATGTGCACGAACATGAATTCGCACTGGCCTTTAGGTGCTAGAAATCTGGTTTACCTTACTAGGGTTAACATTAGGGTTAGTAAATATAGGGAAATAAGTACCCCCCGGTACAAAGGGACTTTAAGGGGGAACTTTTTGAAGACACAATATTTTCAAAAAAGATAGAAACATTTATTTCATAAAAACAGTATAACGGTCAGAGATAAAAACCATGCACAAAGTGATACATAATATCCATATATAGTATATAAGAAAAGAGCACTTCTCCTATAGCCCGACGCGTTTCGGGAGATTCGAGATAAATCCCCCCTTCAGGGGCATGAAGGAGACAATAGCTGGAGACGCTCTGAAACAGAAAAAAACGACAAAGTCTGGACTTCCAGAAAACAAAAGGGCAAACACAGTGTCAAACATGGAAACATCATAGCTATGAAAATGTGTACATACCAATACTATATTCATGGAATAAAGTATTTATTAAAAAGGATTATAAGGATTGTGTTGAACGGAATGGTGGAGACACATAGGCAGATTGAAAAAGAGGTCACCCAATGAAGGATAAATCCTCAAGGCTCGAGAGATCCCTCACAAGGATCCCCAAAAAGAGTAAATCCCAGCAGCAAGTTCGTGCAGCGCAGTATATGCATAGCCACAAAGGTGGCCAACGCCATATTAATGGCCATGGCTTGGATGTCCAACAGGCACATATAGGTGTAATGACCAGGTGAGGGTGGGTGGAGGCTGTTATAGCCAGAAAGGGGGCAACTCGATATTAATGGCCTTGGATCTGGAATGGGAAATCCAGCAAGCTCATATAGGTGTGATGGTCAAGTGTCAAGTTTTCTATCTATGAAAATATTGTGTCTTCAAAAAGTTCGCCCTAATGCCGTGTACACACGGTCGGACTTTTAAGCTACAAAAGTCTGACAGTCTGTCTGGCAGACTTTCGACAGACTTTCGACAGACTTTTGGCGGACTTTCGACTGACTTTCTAACGACCAGACTTGCCTTCACACGATCACACCAAAGATTGGTCATGACGTACATCGGACTAAAATAAGGAAGTTGATAGCCAGTAGCCAATAGCTGCCCTAGTGTCGGTTTTCGTCAGTCGGACTAGCATACAGACGAGCGGATTTCTGGGTCTGGCGGAGTTACGACGTAAAGATTTGAAGCATGTTCCAAATCCAAAGTCCGTCAGATTTGCGACTGGAAAGGTCCGCTGAAGGTCCGGTGAAGCCCACACATGGTCGGATTGTTCGCCGGATTTGGTCCGTCAGCGTCCCGTCAGACCAGTCCGGTCGAAAAGTCTGACCGTGTGTACGCCCCATTAAAGTCCCTTTGTACCGGGGGGGGGGGGGGGGGTACTTATTTCTCTATATATACTATATTTGGGATGGTGGCAACAACAAATGGAGTTTCTCCTCCATAATGGTTCTTCTTAGATAATTCAACATTAGGGTTGGGGTCCATTTTGTGTCTCAATATCTTCGGGTTTCCATTTAATCAGGAGACATTTTTTTTGCACAAGAACAGTTCCGGGATAGTTGAAAGGAGTCACTTAAACCCCAGCGCACCTACCAAAACCCTAGATATAGAAATAAGTGCAGCGCTATAAATTATACAAAAATGAAGTGATAAATGTGAATATTAACCACTTGAGCCCCGGACCATTATGCTGCCTAAGGACCAGAGGTCTTTTTCCAATTTGGCACTGCGTCGCTTTAACTGCTAATTGCGCGGTCATGCAATGCTGTACCCAAACGAAATTTGCGTCCTTTTCTTCCCACAAATAGAGCTTTCTTTTGATGGTATTTGATCACCTCTGCGGTTTTTATTTTTTGCGCTATAAATGGAAAAAGACCGAAAATTTTGAAAAAAAATGATATTTTCTACTTTTTGTTATAAAAAAAATCCAATAAACTCAATTTTAGTCATACATTTAGGCCAAAATGTATTCGGCCACATGTTTTTGGTAAAAAAAATGTCAATAAGCGTATATTTATTGGTTTGCGCAAAAGTTATAGCGTCTACAAACTAGGGTACATTTTCTGTAATTTACACAGCTTTTAGTTTATGACTGCCTATGTCATTTCTTGAGGTGCTAAAATGGCAGGGCAGTACAAAACCCCCCCAAATGACCCCATTGTGGAAAGTAGACACCCCAAGGAAATTGCTGAGAGGCATGTTGAACCCATTGAATATTTATTTTTTTTGTCCCAAGTGATTGAATAATGACAAAAAAAAAAAAATATTTACAAAAAGTTGTCACTAAATGATATATTGCTCACACAGGCCATGGGCCTATGTGGAATTGCACCCCAAAATACATTCTGCTGCTTCTCCTGAATATGGGGATACCACATGTGTGGGACTTTTTGGGAGCCTAGCCGTGTACGGGACCCCGAAAACCAATCACCGCCTTCAGGATTTCTAAGGGTGAAAATTTTTGATTTCACTCTTCACTGCCTATCACAGTTTCGGAGGCCATGGAATGCCCAGGTGGCACAAAACCCCCCCAAATGACCCCATTTTGGAAAGTAGACACCCCAAGCTATTTGCTGAGAGGCATGGTGAGTATTTTGCAGCTCTCATTTGTTTTTGAAAATGAAGAAAGACAAGAAAAAACTTTTTTTTTTTTCTTTTTTCAATTTTCAAAACTTTGTGACAAAAAGTGAGGTCTGCAAAATACTCACTATACCTCTCATCAAATAGCTTGGGGTGTCTACTTTCCAAAATGGGGTCATTTGGGGGGGGTTTGTGCCACCTGGGCATTCCATGGTCTCCGAAACTGTGATAAGCAGTCAAGAGAGAAATCAAAAATTCACGCCCTTAGAAAGCCTGAAGGCGGTGCTTGGTTTTCGGGGTTCCGTACGCGGCTAGGCTCCCAAAAAGTCTCACACATGTGGTATCCCCGTACTCAGGAGAAGCAGCAGAATGTATTTTGGGGTATAATTTCACATATTCCCATGGCATGTTTGAGCAAAATATCATTTAGTGACAATTTTGTGCAAAAAAAAAAAAAAAATTGTCTCTTTCCCGCAACTTGTGTCGCAATATAAAATATTCCATGGACTCGACATGCCTCTCAGCAAATAGCTTGGGGTGTCTACTTTCCAAAATGGGGTCATTTGGGGGGGGTTTGAACTGTCCTGGCATTTTATGCACAACATTTAGAAGCTTATGTCACACATCACCCACTCTTCTAACCACTTGAAGACAAAGCCCTTTCTGACACTTATTGTTTACATGAAAAAGTTTTTTTTTTTTGCAAGAAAATTACTTTGAACCCCCAAACATTATATATTTTTTTAAAGCAAATGCCCTACAGATTAAAATGGTGGGTGTTTCATTTTTTTTTTTTCACACAGTATTTGCGCAGCGATTTTTCAAACGCATTTTTTGGGGAAAAAACACACTTTTTTAAATTTTAATGCACTAAAACACACTATATTGCCCAAATGTTTGATGAAATAAAAAAGATGATCTTAGGCCGAGTACATGGATACCAAACATGACATGCTTTACAATTGCGCACAAACGTGCAGTGGCAACAAAATAAATACATTTTTAAAAGCCTTTAAAAGCCTTTACAGGTTACCACTTTAGATTTACAGAGGAGGTCTACTGCAAAAATTACTGCCCTCGATCTAACCTTCGCGGTGATACCTCACATGCATGGTGCAATTGCTGTTTACGTTTGACGACAGACCGCCGCTTGCGTTCGCCTTAGTGCGAGAGCAGGGGGCGACAGGGGTGCTTTTTTTTTTTTTATTTATTATTTTTTTGCTTTTTTATCTTATTTTTAAACTGTTCCTTTCATTTTTATTTTTTTTTAATCATTTTTATTGTTATCTCGGGGAATGTAAATAACCCCTATGATAGCAATAGGTAGTGACAGGTACTCTTTTTTGAAAAAATTGCCCTCAAAGCATCTGACCACACCAAGATCGGTGTGATAAAATGCTTCCCCAATTTCCCAATGGCGCTATTTACATCCAGCGAAATCTAAGTCATAAAATGCTTGTAGCTTCCGGTTTCTTAGGCCATAGAGATGTTTGGAGCCACTCTGGTCTCTGATCAGCTCTATGGTCAGCTGGCTGAATCACCGGCTGCATTTTCAGGTTCCCTGTTGAGACAGGAGAGCCAGAGAAAAACACGGAAGACGGTGGGGGGGGGCATTCCCTCCCACGGCTTGTAAAAGCAGTCTAGAGGCTAATTAGCCGCTAGGATTGCTTTTACATGAAAGCCGACCGCTGGCTGAAAAGAATGATACCAAGATGATACCTAAACCTGCAGGCATCATTCTGGTATAACCACTCAAAGTCGTGAATGGCATACCTGACGACAAAAAAATGGTTAACAATAAAGCACAGTAAACGGTAAAGTATAAAAAATTGCATACCTGAAAAGCAAACATGATAAAACATAATAACAATAAAACATTGCAGAATAGAATACAGTAAAAAAGAGCAGAACAATAGAGAGAATAGAGAGAGAGAGAACAATAAAACGACAACTATTTTTTTTTATTTTATATATATATATATATATATTTTTTTTTTTTACACTTTTTTTGTAACTAACTTTTATAACTGTAACCGGTTCCAGGTTCGGGTCTCTCAAAATGCGATGGCATCTTGGGAGACCCTGTGGAAGTGTGCCTAGTCTGTGGAATGCTGTACCCTACGCTAATACTCAACTAGTGTATGGTAGCGTTCAAAACATTCACCAATGCAAAGACCAGGATTGTCAGGACAGGAGGGACAATAATAGCGGGTGTCACGCCTATATCCGCGCTTGCTGCAGACACAATATCTTTTTTGGGGGCGTTCGCTGGGTAGGGGTACTCGGGAGGACATAAAGAAAATGCCTCTCATGCAGCCGACTGCATTTGGTTGGGGATGTGAATGGGGGAAGTACGGGCACTGCAGAAGCGGTGGGTTCCCAATTAGGATTGGCGAATGCAGCAGGAAGGGCATTATGGGCACGACGGGCCTGTGTTTGTCTTCTTGGTGGCAGCGGGACACTACTTGTGCTTGCCACCTCACCAGCTTGAACTGCACTTATGGGACTCGCCACGTCACCAAGTGTTACTGCAGTGCTGGTTTGACCACGACCGGGGTGTACTAGGCCGCTGGCGCTTGCCAGTTCACCAAAACGCTACCAAAAAATCTGTTGGCGATCGCAGGGATCAGGCCTGACTCTGCGAACGTTGCAGTTATGCGTTTTAGTCTTTTGTAAGTGACAGTGATCGATCGATACTGCACTTGGGTGGGCTGGGCTGGGCCGGGCGGAGGGGCAAAACGCAGGTGCTAGCAGGTATCTGGCCTGATCCCGCTAACACTGCGTTTGTGAGAACCCTAAACTGCTGGGGATGCTAGTATAGATCTGATCGGATCAGATATTGATCCGTTCAGATACTATACCACTAAGGGTGGTGTACAGTGCGTGCGTGGGTGTTAGCGGTACTGGCGCTAACCTGACGCTGCCTGGGGCTGGTGCTTGCCAGTTCACCAAAACGCTACCAAAAAAACTGTTAGCGATCGCAGGGATCAGGCCTGACTCTGCGAACGCTGCAGTTATGCGTTTTAGTCTTTTGTAAGTGACAGTGATCGATCGATACTGCACTTGGGTGGGCTGGGCTGGGCCGGGCGGAGGGGCAAAACGCAGGTGCTAGCAGGTATCTGGGCTGATCCCGCTAACACTGCGTTTTTGGGAACCTTAAACTGCTGGGGACGCTAGTATAGATCTGATCGGATCAGATATTGATGCGTTCAGATACTATACCACTAAGGGAGGTGTATGCTGCGTGCGTCAGTGTTAGCGGTACTGGCGCTAATCTGACGCTGCCTGGGGCGACGCATATCACCGCCGGGCGATCAGGGGGCTAAACCTTTATTCGGTAATAAACGGCGGGTGCCCTGACACTATAAAAAATAAACAAACTAACCAGCGTCAACCGTAACGGTTATACGGTGATCAGTGGTGAAAGGGTTAACTAGGGGGCAATCAAGGGGTTAAAACATTTATTCGGTAGTATATGGGGGTCTCTGACGCTATAAAACGCTGACGGCGAACCTAAATATTTATGTCCCTAACTAGCGTCACCAGCGACACTAATACAGCGATCAGAAAAATGATCGCTTAGTGACACTGGTGACGGGGGGTGATCAAGGGGTTAAAACTTTATTAGGGGGGGTTAGGGGGGTACCCTAAACCTAAAGGGGGGTAACAGTATCTGTCCCAACACTGTAACTGTCACAAACTGACACTATGCAGTAATCAGAAAAAAAAAAAAAAAAAACTGCTGGTGTCAGTTTGTGACAGGGGGGGGGGGGGTGATTGGGGGGGGATCGGGGGGCGATCGGGGGGGGGATCGGGGTGTTTTGTGTGCCTGGCATGTTCTACTGTGTGTGTGTGTGTTGGTGCACTCACATTGATGTCTTCTCTCCTCGGGCCGGAACGGAAATTACCGACCCGAGGGGAGATGACATCATTTCCTTTGCTGCTGTTTAGCATACAGCAGCAAAGGAATGATTCGATTGGCCGGCGGCGATCGCGAGGGGGGGGCCACGAACGGATGGTCTCCCCCTCACCACCGATCGCCGCTGGACAAACGACGACCGCCTCGGGCACCGGGGGGGGGGGGGTCCGATCGGACCCCCCACCCGCGGAAGGCAAATCACGTACCCTGTACGTGATTTTGCCTGTCCGTGCCACTTTGCCGACGTACATCGGCGTGAGGCGGTCGTCAAGTGGTTAACATATAATATCCTAATAATAATAAATGTCCATTTTCAATAAATCAAAGTCCATCATTCTGTGAAACCGTTGTAATCACCACGTGGATATGGGACTAAATTAGTGACCAAACCATCCCCAAAGTAATGAAGGCGTACCATAAATTTTAGACCTAAGAATAGCATATGCTACAAAGGTCAAAACAGGCCTTTACTGCCCAACGGCAATGATATAGACCAAGGGTCTTCAAACTATGGCCCTCCAGTTGTTCAAGAACTACATTTCCCATCATGCCTAGCCATGTCTGTGAATGTCAGAGTTTTACAATGCCTCGTGGGATGTGTAGTTCCGCAACAGCTGGAGGGCCGTAGTTTGAGGATCCCTGGTACAGACGGTGGGGACCAGCGGAAGATATGTGGTCTTGGAAGCCTTCTTGGGAATTTAGTGTATGAAAACCAAAGTTGTGTAGATACCACCACCCAAATGAATGGAGGCTTACCAGAAGGTTGGGACCCAAAACAGCGTATGCTGTATGAGTCAAGCAAGCTTAAACTGCCCACTGGCAATGGAGGGGAGATCCCAATGGCAAACAGGAAAAGAAGTCCTAGGGGTTCTTCACCAGAGTACTTTCTCCATGTAGATGTTTTAGACGTCCTCGAGCGTAACCTATTTTGGCCACTTGCTTCCATAAAACTGAACTCTGGCTGGATCTGCAATCTGTTCAGGTCCACTCTCTCTGATGTAGTGAGATCTAGCCTCACCTACCAAAACCCACCAAAAACCACCTTCATTTCACCTCTTTATTGACTCCTAATTCATTTCCTCAAATGGAAAAATGTTCCCACTTTTGCCATAATTTCAGAAACCAAAAATGCGATTTTGCTCTTCCCTTTATGTCAACCTAGAAACCATCAAAGTCAAGTTCCTAGTGAGGGGTTCTCTGGCTTCTGGTAATCTTCAAATTCTGGGTTCTTCCCAAGGACTATAGTTAGAAAACGCAGCAGAAAAGCCCTCTTTACTTTATTTTTTTTAGCTGAAGTCCTCTCATTTGTGTCTTTGGCAAACAGAATTATTATTGTCATGGTCCATCCCGTTGGTTGTAACATCTGCATTTTTCCATGGAGAACAGAGTTTCTAAACCCCTCTTTGTCCTGGGCCTTGGACCGGCGGCCACACCTGGAGCACTTGTTGGACACGCCAAACCTCTAAACAACCAGAGATCAAATCCATAACTACGCTGATCCATTCTACCATGACATTCTACACAAAACAAGTTCAACCCAAATCCTCCAGAATGAGCCGCAAGGAAAAATAGAGTGTTTCATAAAAAATAAACAGTTTTGAAAAGAGGATTCCTGCGCATAAAAACTTTCATAATCAAAAACATGTCTGGAGCAAAAAAAACAAAGAAGGAGGAAAAAAAAAAATCAGCCGTTTCATTCATTGTAATTGTTTAATATGGAATGCTTCTCCTTCTCTCGGTGAAGCCTGGGATAAACGCCAGAACGAGTGTTTATACGGATTTTTATTCTGAAAGCCGATGTCGCGGATTCGGTGCCCGAGGGTATTCGCTCTGTGCGCTCCTTACATCTAACAACAAATTGTTTCCCTCTGCTTTCATCTTCATGTAGAAATTAATATGTGTACGGGTGTCCTTACATTGTATGGCATTTATTAATATACGATGAGGAAAAAGTTGGATTCCTAAGGACATACCGAGGACCGGCTCCTTCCAATCCAAACCTGTTTTTAATGTGAGATTGGAGCGTATTACAACGGCTCTTGTCACCAGGAGAACTTTGGAGCATTGTGGTAGGTCAAGTTTTAAAGAAGAACTGAACTATGGAAGCTGAGGACAAGCAGAGGACAAAGGACCAATCGCCAATCTCGCCTGTGGTTCCTCTGCAGCTGGTCATTTTTCCTTCAGGAACTTGGCTGGCATGCACAGAGTCCTGACCTCAACCCGATAGAACAGCGGAGAGCCGGAGACTGTGAGCCAAGGCCTTCTCGTCCAACATCAGTGCCTGACCTCATAAATGCGCTTCTGGAAGAATGGTTAAACATTCCCATAGACACCCTCCTAAACCTTGTGGACGGCCTTCCCAGAAGAGTTGAAGCTGTTATAGCTGCAAAGGGCGGGCCAACTCAATATTGAACCCTACGGACTAATAATGGGATGTCATTAAAGCTCATGTGCGTGTAAAGGTGTCCCAAAACTTTTGGGAATGTAGTGTATATTATTTCTATGTCAGTTATAGAATAGAAAAAATGATACATAGCTTAACAGTTTAGAGTGGCCATTTTCTACCAGCATTCCTCCAGAGGTCTAGGGGTTCCTCCAGAGGTCAGAGGTTCCTCCAGAGGTTCTTGGGTATCTTCAGGGGCTTCTGGTCTTCCTTCAGAAGTTCTAGGGCTTCCTTCAGAGGTTCTAGGGTTCCTCCAGAGGTTTTAGGGGTTCCTTCAGAGGTTTCTGGGCTTCCTCCAGAGGTTATAGGGGTTCCTTTAGAAGTTCCAGGGCATCCTCCAGAGTTTCCTGGGCTTCCTCCAGAAGTTCTGGAGGTTCCTCCAGAGGTTCTAGGGGGTTCCTCTAGAGGTTTTAGCAGTTCCTCCAGAGGTTCTAGCAGTTCCTCCAAATTTTCTAAGAGTTCCATAGGCTGTGACTAGTTAACCCCAGGTTTGATGATGCCTGCACACTTCCTGGGCGATCTCCATTTGGCATAGCCAGTGGCATGACACCAATGATCTTTTTAGCTGTAAAGCACTGGTGCCCAAGGGCCATATGTGGTCCTTTGGTGTATGGTGTGTGGCCTTCAGACCTCAGCAGTCTGTAGTGGGGACATTGATTAGGGGGATAGCATTGATCTCTACCAGTCTCATGTAACATTTTCCAATTTTCATATTGTCTTCTGCAGTACAACAGAATTGAAGCTGTTATAGATGCAAAGGGTGGATCAACTCAATATTGAACCCTACGGACTAAGACTGGGATGCCATTAAAGTTCATGTGTGTGTAAAGGCAGGCGTCCCCATACTATTGGAAATATAGTGTATATATTCCTCTAATCCATCCTTTTGGTGTTCCATTTTTCTTTACAGCTCAAGTTGTCTAGCTGTGTCTTGGCTTTCATACTCCGGAGCCACCGCAACATGCAAAAAATGAATGTTGGGCAAAAGTTACAATTCATTATCTCCATGCTTGGTCCGAAACAGAAGTCATTGAAGCCCCTCAGCAGCAGAATGGCCAGGAAACATTTTAAGAAGAAGAGGTCAATGATGCCCGCCTACATCTCTCTTGACGGGTTTGCTTTATGTCATTTGTTATTAGTACAGCACACATCTTTTTTTTTGTTGGGTTCCCAACCATTCGTTGAATGATGGACTATGCGTCTCTGAAGGCAATTAGTTCACTCTTGGCCCTTCATGTCCATGGGTGCGGGGAAACGGGACCGCATTTGTGAACCAAAATAAATATGTTTGGGTGGAATTGGTCTGTCTTCAATTACATAAATCTAATGCAATGTTTTGAGACTATATTGATGCTGGAAGTACACCAAAAAAAGGCCAAGTTCAGTGACTAAAAATGCAATGTAATGAGCCACAAAAAAAAAAAAAAAGTCCGGCCTCCAAATCAGTTCATAACTAGCAAGACTGGAGTCCAATTAGCTGCTCCGAATGCACAAGAAAGTGCTTAAATCAGTTATTCCGCATGGCAACACCCTACAACAAAGACGCATTAACGAGCGCCTTTCTGAAGTCCAACAATCGGCATAATAGCATTTTGCGAGATGAAAAGTCATTGTTGTCTCACATTTCAGTCACTGGAACTTGGAGAGGAAGCAAAGTTCAGCCTTCCAGATCTTCAGACTTGTAGACTAGTTGTCTATCACGGGGGGGGATAAAAGAAAGTGAGAGTTATTATTCCTCTGAAATTCCAGCAAAATTTGGGAGATTTCAGTGAAATTTCTCCAGTTTGGTGTTGGAAGGTGTTAAAGTTAATGAGTAGGGAGGAGTCGATTCATCTGAATGCCCAAATAGCCGATTTGAACCTAGATTGTGGACCTGTGGATATGTGAAATGACAGCCTCAGCCTGGCCTCCAAGCCAAACCACACCCTCAACGTGCCTCACTTCGCCCCCCGAGCTCAATCCTGGGGATTGAGGTGCATTGGGGGGGCGAGGCTTGGCTGAGGCTGTCATTTCACATATCCACAAGGTCTTGCGGTGATGTGTGGTGCATAAAACATTTTTTGTCTCTTGTATCATTGGAGCTGGGATGGGCTCTGTCCTTGCCAGCACTCCCAGCTGTGTGTACTACAGGAGAGGACCTGGCTGGAGCTTTGAGCGGCACCCCCTACTCTGTGCCTTGATTTGGACTGAACCATTGGCTCACCCCTGGACAAACATCCATGCATTTGCCTGTCCAGCCCCCTGTTCAGCAGGAGCCAAACATCACATATAGGTGTGGTATTTCCACCCATTTACACCCAGAACTACCAGAGGAGCAAAGGTCGCACTTGCAACTGGACCCTGGTGTTCAGCCACCTTGGGGGGCCCAAGACAACAGGAAGGGGGCCTACTGCAGAACATGTGGAAGCGTCTCACTGCGGGGCCATGATTGACGGGAGTAAAGGGCCTCAGGATCAGTGGGAAGGGCCCCAGGTTCAGATGGAATGGCCACAGGACCAGAGGAAAGAGCCCCGGTACCATTGGAAAGGGCCTTCATGTTTTTTCAAGGTTCTAGGGTTCTAGTTACACCTCTGTTTCCACACACAGGGAGCTGTCAATCGGCTAGTGGTACCCCATTGGGATTGGTTGTGCTGGGTTTTTTGGTGAGTCAGTGGGCATCATGGTTAACGATGGATTTACAATGAGGGACATTTTCTGCGAATTTTTATTTTAAGGACTTTTTAAGGTCTTTATTTCTAGGTTACATCTTTTTTTTGGGTAAATAATAGGGATGCGTCATTCACTCATTTACGTAGGGGGCAGTATCTGGGACCCCCTTATTATTTAAAGGGCGGCTTTTACATTCTGATAAGCCCCCAATCTGTAGACCCCCACAACCACCAACCAGGGTTGTAGAGAAGAGGCCCTCATCAACATGGGGACAAGGTGCTTTTCAAGGAATGTTGAAGGAATGGGGCCTGGTATGATCGGGGAAAAGGGGGGGGGGGGGTGCATGCTTTCCTGTCCAGCCAGGCCACATGTTCAGATTAAGGGTATGGGATTTTGGTGGGATGTGAGGTATCTCCTAAAAATCCGTACCAGACTCAAATGGTCTGATATGTATTTTTTTTTTTTTTGGGAGGGGGGGTGGGGGTTGCTCAGCGCAAATTTTTTTTTTTCATTCTTGCTGTAGGATGTGCTACAGCCAAAGTAACATCTACAAACCAAACGCACCACACCAGTCAATGTTGAGGAAGAGGAATAATATTGGCGGTTGATTTGTGTATATTACAAAAATATATATACCAAGCCGAGTCTATCGTTTTATCAGACTTTACAGGGGTGTGCACACCACCCGATTCTACCTTATCGAACTACTAAGCCAAACTCTCCCTCTCTGTAGGTATCTTATTGTATGAAATCCAGAGAATCGTTATGCAGGAACACCACTGGTGAGATAATGGAGATCTGAACATTCGACAATTTTTGTGGTCATATATTTGAGCGCTAAGCACTCTCTTTTTCCTATGTAGAAAGCTTTATGTCTACAAAGTCAATAAACAAATCACCTCCTGGGTTTTGCAATCCATATATAGTGTTTAGCTGGCACGAGGTTCCCTGTGGATAGAAAGAAGGATTCACTTTAAATGAAATATTGGCTCTAGTTACAATTTGCCTAAGAAAAAGGTTTCCTTATACAAGATTCTCCTTTCCTATTTTCTTTGTATTAATTGGGTGTAGTTGGGTATTGACGTTTAACATACTATATGACCAAGGACACCTGACCATCATACCTATATGAGCTTGTTGGACATCCCATTCCAAAACCATGGCCATTATTATGACGTTGCCTCCCTTTGTGGATATTACATCCTCCACTCTTCTGGGGAAGGCTTTCCACAAGATTTTGGAGGGTATCTGTGGAAATTTGTGTCCCTTTGTGAGGTCAGGTACTGATGTTGGATAAGAAGACATGGATCGCAATTTAGGGTTCTAACTCTTCCCAAAGGTTTCCAGTAGGGTTGAGCTCAGGGCTATCACACCTGCAGTATATGAGCTTGTTGGACATCCCATTCCAAAACCATGGCCATCAATATGGAGTTGCCTCCCTTTGTGGATATAACATCCTCCACTCTTATGGGTAGGCTTTCCACAAGATTTTGGGTAGTGTCTGTGGAAATTTGTATCCCTTTGTGAGGTGAGGTACTGATGTTGGCTGAGAGGACCTGGATCACAATCAGTGTTCTAATTCTTCCCAAACGTTTCCAGTAGGGTTGAGATCAGGACTATCACACCTATTATGAGCTTGTTGGACATTCCATTCCCAAAACCATGGCCATTTATATGGAATTGCTCCCCTATAACATCCTTTACTCTTCTGGGAAGACTTTCCACAAACAAAGTAGGGTTGAGGTCAGAGCTCGGAGCCTGTTGGATATCCCATTCCAAAACCATGGCCTTTAATATGGTGTTGCCCCCATTTGTAGCTAGAACATCTTCCACTCTTCTGGGAAGGCTTTTCACAAGATTTTGGAGAATGTCTGCGGGAATTTGTGCCCATTTGTGAGGTTAGGTACTCTTTTTGGATGAGAAGTCATGGGGGGTTATTTACGAAAGGCAAATCCACTTTGCACTACAAGTGCACTTTCAAGTGCCGTTGCTGTAGATCTGAGGGGGACATGCAAGGAAAATAAAAAACAGCATTTTAGCTTGCACATGATTGGATGATAAAATCAGCAATGCTTCCCCTCATTTCAGATCTTCCCCTCAGATCTACAGCAACTGCACTTCCAAGTGCACTTGCAGTGCACTTGTGCAAAGTGGAATTGCCTTTAGTAAATAACCCCCCCCCCACCCCATGGTTCACAATCAGAGTTCCTAATCATCCCAATGCTGTTAAGTAGGGTTGAGGTCAGATCTCAGAGCCTGTTGGATATATTATTCCAAAACCATGGCTAATAATATGGTGTTGCCCCCATTTGTGGCACGCACATCCTCCACTCTTCTGGGAAGGCTTTCCACAAAATTTTGGAGGGTGTCTGTGGGAATTTGTGTCACTTTCTGAGGTCAGGTACTGATGTTGGATGAGAAGACATGGATTGCAATTTAGGGTTCTAATTCTTCTCAAAGGTTTCCAGTAGGGTTGAGATCAGGGCTATCACACCTGCAGTATATGAGCTTGTTGGACATCCCATTCCAAAACCATGGCCATCAATATGGAGTTGCCTCCCTTTGTGGATATAACATCCTCCACTCTTATGGAAGGCTTTCCACAAGATTTTGGAGGGTGTCTGTGGGAATGTGTGCCCATTTATGAGGTCAGGTACTGATGTTGGATGAGAAGAGATGGTTCACAATTTGTGTTCCTAATGATTCCAATGGTGTTAGGTAGGGTTGAGGTCAGAGCTCAGAGCCTGTTAGATATACCATTTCAAAACCATGGCCATTAATATGGCATTGCTCCCGTATAATGTCCTTCACTCTTCTGGGAAGACTTTCCACAAGATTTTGAGGGTGTCTGTGGGAATGTGTGTCCATTTGTGGGGACAGGTACTGCTGTTGGATGAGAAGACCTGGTTCACAATTGGCGTTTCAATTCATCCCAAAGGTGTTCAGTAGGATTGAGGTCAGGGGTCTGTGCAGGATACTAGAGTTCCAACGCCCATCATACCTATATGAGCTTGTTGGACATTCCATTCCAAAACCATGGCCATTATTATGGATCCTCCCCCCTTCCTATAGGCATTTTTTTGGAGTTGTCCCATTTGTGGCTATAACAGCCCCCACCCACCTCTACCTGGCCATCACACCTATATGAGCTTGTTGGACATCCAATCCCAAAACTATGTTGCCCCCTTTGTGGCTATAAGAGTCTCCGACTCTTCTGGGAAGGTTTTCTACAAGATTTTGGAGGGTGTCTTTGGGAATTTGTATCTATTTGTGAGGTCAGGTACTGATGTTGGATGAAAAGACCTGGATCAAGATCGGAGTTCTAATTTGGCTTTTTGCCCTTCAAGTTCCTCCACATCCAACTGGTCAAACAATGACTTTATATACCGTGTTCCACTCTTCTGGGAAGGTCTCCAGCAAGATTTTGACTGTTTCTGGAAATTTCTGCCAAAAGAGTTTTTTGTGAGGTCAGGTCCTGATGTTAGATGAGAAGACCTTGCTCACAATTGGGGTTATCCCAAAGGTGTTCAGTAGGGTTGAGGTCAGGACTCTCGAGTCCTCTATGACCTCAAACCTACTGAACACCTTTAGGATTAGTTGACCTCTTCGCAAAGGTGTTCTGTAGGGTTAAGGGCAAGTACTGATGTTGGATGAGAAGACCTTACAGTATACCAAAGATCTTCCAAAAGTAGGGCTCTGAGGTCAGGGCTCTGTGCAGGGCACTCAAGTTCCTCCACCCCAAACTGGTCACACCATGTCTTTATGGAGCTGGCTTTGTACACAGGGGGCAGTCATTGTGGAACAGAAAATGGTCTTCATCAAACTGTTACCCAGTGGCGTCTGGTGCTCCATTCTTTTGGGGGGGGGGGGGCGCGCAAACAAAGCCCCAACCAACCCCATACCCCCCCTCCCCGTCACTCTCCCGCAATAAGGCCTACAGATAGATAGATAGATAGATAGATAGATAGATAGATAGATAGATAGATAGATAGATAGATAGATAGATAGATAGATAGATAGATAGATGCCATTGACCCCTGATGAATTGGTTTTAGTAAGGGATCTCTGAGACCTGAATATTATTTTAAGGAGTCCCCTTGGGGTAAAAAGGTTAAGAAAGGCTGTTGTAGAACATCTCTGCACTGGGTCGGGTTGTCAGGATTCAGCTTGGATGACCGTGTAGTCATAGATGGAGGTTGCGTAGATTGCTGATTGGAACGTCCTTCACAGATTGGAGTGAAGTTTGTAGAGAAGGTGAATAAATCACATTGAAGCTGGGGTGGGGGGTGGGGGGGGAGTTGTGAAGCTCAGATGAATCTCTATAGGAAATGTATTTCTAAGGCCCCGGGCTGCAGAATCCCATACATATCATGGCTGTTGATGGGGTCAGCGAAGTGTCTATCTCACCCGCGGGAACTGCCAGCTTTTATCATTCCTTGTGAGGTGTGAAGACATGTCAAGGATCCTAATTATTCAAATGAGACGGGGGGGGGGGGGGGGATGACAAAATGAGACGTGTCCCATTAACATCTCCTAAACTGACTGGCTTGATGTTTATGCTAATGGAGCAGTCAATGTCTGGTTGGCAGAGGCGGGGAGTGTGTCATATACTGTATATATATATATATATATATATATATATATATATATATATACTGTATATTTCTTTACACAGATGTTAGCTACAATACATTATAACTACATATAATATAAATCCAATAATATTAGTAGCTAACTAATAATATTAAACATAATAATAAATATTAATACTAATTATTATTATCATTATTGTTACATATAACATACATACAATAAATCTACAATATACTTACATAAAATAAAATAAAATAAATCCAATAATAATAGTAACAAATACTATTATTATTATTATTAATAATAATAATAATACTAATAAATAATAATATTAATTATTATTATTATTATTATTATTATTATTATTATTATTATTATTATTATTATTGCATATAACATACATTCAATAAATCTACAATATACTTAAATAGAATAAAATAAATACAATAATATTTGTAACAAATACTAATAATACTAATACTAATACTAATAAAAATAATAATAATAATAATAATAATAATAAATAATAATATTAATAATTATTATTGTTATTATTCTAATTGTTATTCTAAAAATTATTTAAATGATTAGTTTTACATATACCATAAATACAACAAATCTGCAATATAATACTATCTAATTACATAAAGTATAATAAGAATAACATTAATTACAAATAATAATAATAATTGTAATATATACAGTATCTCACAAAAGTAAGTACACCCCTCAGTCACATTTCTGTAAATGTTTTCTTCTATCTTTTCATGTGACAACACTGAAGAAATGACACTTGTCTACAATGTAAAGTAGTGAGTGTACAGCTTGTATAACAGTGTAAATTTGCTGTCCCCTCAAAATAACTCAACACACAGCCATTAATGTCTAAACCGCTGGCTACAAAAGTCAGTACACCCCTAAGTGAAAATCTCCAAATTGGACCCAATTAGACATTTTCCCTCCCCCGGTGTCATGTGACTCCTTAGTGTTACAAGGTCTCAGGTGTGAATGAGGAGCAGGTGTGTTAAATTTGGTGTTATCGCTCTCACTCTCTCATACTGGTCACTGGAAGTACAACATGGCACCTCATGGCAAAGAACTCTCTGAGGATCTGAAAAAAAAGAATTGTTGCTCTACATGAAGATGGCCTAGGCTATAAGAAGATTGTCAAGACCCTGAAACTGAGCTGCAGCACGGTGGCCAAGACCATACAGCGGTATAACAGGACAGGTTCCACTCAGAACAGGCCTCGCCATGGTCCACCAAAGAAGTTGAGGTCACGTGCTCAGCGTCATATCCAGAGGTTGTCTTTGGGAAATAGACGTATGAGTGCTGCCAGCATTGCTGCAGAGGTTGTAGGGGTGGGGGGTCAGCCTGTCAGTGCTCAGACCATACGCCGCACACTGCATCAAATTGGTCTGCATGGCTGTCGTCCCAGAAGGAAGCCTCTTCTAAAGATGATGCACAAGAAAGTCCACAAACAGTTTGCTGAAGACAAGCAGACTAAGGACACGGATTACTGGAACCATGTCCTGTGGTCTGATGAGACCAAGATAAACGTATTTGGTTCAGATGGTGACAAGCGTGTGTGGGGGCAACCAGGTGAGGAGGACAAAGACAAGTGTGTCTTTTCTACAGTCAAGCATGGTGGTGGGAGTGTCATGGTCTGGGGCTGCATGAGTGGTGCAGGCACTGGGGGGCTACAGATCATTGAGGGGACCATGAATGCCAACATGTACTGTGACCTACTGAAGCAGAGCATGATCCCCTCCCTTCAGAGACTGGGTCGCAGGACAGTATTCCAACATGATAACCACCCCAAACACACCTCCAAGATGACCACTGCCTTGCTAAAGAAGCTGAGGGTAAAGGTGATGGACTGGCCAAGCATGTCTCCAGACCTAAACCCTATTGAGATCACAGACCCCCCCCCCCCCCCCCCCGGGACAATAGATCTTTATTCAGGCATCATCCAGGGTTACCATCCACTTCCTTTCTAGTTTTGCTCACCCAGCCCTAGGTTTTTTACACAGCTCTGCCATACAGCACAACCAGGCAGATGACACCACTTACAGTTAGGGAATACTGTGGTGTCCTTTCTCCACCACCAGCTTGCCTACCTACCAGTGGAAGAACAGCAGCAGATGGATGAGGTAATCCTTCTGCTCTCTCCTACATGCATCCTGCTTATCAACACACACGTTCATGTAGCCTACCTGATTGGCTCCTCACACTTCTGCTGTACAGGGGTTGCCAAAAAGAAAAAAACTGATACTAAGTAAAATTGACAAACTTTCATTAATAGTATGAAGAAAATGTATACGTTTAACAATGTATCAATGAATACAGAGTGGCATTAATTTGCGTCTTTTATATCTGCCGGGAGTTTGACTTTAAAAAAAAAAGATGGCGGCCTGAATATTTATTGGGCTTACGGTTAACGACGACACGCGTCTGGTGGAGAATATTCCACACGGCAGAGCTTTACCGTTCCTGACTGTACGAGGTCAGGCTGGTCGAAGTCTCACCAATTCATCAATTCTCCTCCCGGAGGGCAAAGCCTGATGCATGGCTGCAGATGTTCTATCCCTACGTAGATCCTCCTCCTTTCGTGTGCCAATGGAAGGAGATCCATGGACATGTCTTTATACCGAACATGCCGTTTCCATAAGCAGCACCCGTCTTCTATTACACATAATTTTACTTTCTTGGCTGTATTCCTGCTTTTTTCTGATGATCCATAATATTTTTTAAGTCTTTTTTTTTTTTCCTGGAAGGCCGTCTCCTCGTACTTTCTCTTACTTAGTTTCGTACCACTCCTTCTTCTGGAATTCCAGGCCAGCCTAACATAACGGGAGGGAGAATAAAAAAAAGTGAGAATCCTTATTTTCCTATTTCATTTTTGCAACATTGTTTCAGTTTGGTGAGATGGTTTACAGTGCCTTGAAAAAGTATTCATACCCCTTGAAACTCCCCCACATTTTGTCTCTTTTTATTCAAATTTGGGATGGAGGCCAATTGCTCATGGTGCCTTGGACCACATCATTCTTTCTCATATTTCGTCAGGTTACAACCAAAAAAACGTAAATGTATTTTATTGGGATTTTATGTGATAGACCAACACAAAGTGACACATAATTGTGAAGTGGAAGGAAAATGATAAATGATACAAATAAATATGTGAAAAGTGTGGGGGGGGGGGGGCATTTGTATGGCGCCCCCCGGAGTCAGTACTTTGTAGAACCCCCTTTCTCTACAAGTCTTTTTGGGGGTGTCTCTACCAGCTATGCACATCTAGAGAGGACATTTCTGCCCATTCTTCTTTGTAAAATATCTCAAGCTCTGTCAGATTGGATGGAGAGCGTCTGTGATCAGCAATTTTCAAGTCTTGCCACAGATTCTCAATGGGATTTAGGTCTGGACTGTGACTGGGCCATTTTAACACATGAATATGCTTTGATGTAAACCATTCCATTGTAGCTCTGGCTGGATGTTTCGGGTCGTTGTCCTGCTGGAAGGTGAACCTCCGCCCCGGTCTCAAGTCTTTTGTAGACTCTAACAGGTTTTCTTCTAAGATTGTCCTGTATTTGTCTCCATCCATCTTCCCATCATCTCTGACCAGCTTCCCTGTCCCTGCTGAAGAAAACCATCCCCACCACATGATGCTGCCACCACCATGTTTCACAGTGGGGATGGTGTGTTCAGGGTGATGTGCAGTGTTAGTTTTCCCCACACATAGCGTTTTGCTTTTAGGCCATAAAGTTGAATTTTGGTCTCATGTGACCAGATCACCTTCTTCCACATGTTTGCTGTGTCCTCCACATGGCTTCTCACAAACTACAAACAGGACTTCTTATGACTTTCTTTCTCCAATGTCTTTCTTCTTGTCACTCTTCCATAAAGGGCAGATTTGTGGAGAACACGACTAATAGTTGTCGTGTGGACAGATTCTCCCACCTGAGCTGTGGATCTCTGCAGCTCCTCCAGAGTTACCATGGACCTCTTGGCTCTTCTCTGATGAATGCTCTCCTTGCCCGGCCGGTCAGTTTAGGTGGACGGCCATGTCTTGGTAGGTTTGCAGTTGTGCCATACTCTTTCCATTTTCCGATGATGGATTGAACAGAGCTCCGTGAGATGATCAAAGCTTGGGAGATTTTTTTATAACCTAACCCTGCTTTATACTACTCCACACCTTTATCCCTGACCTGTCTGGTGTGTTCCTTGGCCTTCATGATGCTGTTTGTTCACTAAGGTTCTCTAACAAACCTCTGAGGGCTTCACAGAACAGCTGTATTTATACTGAGAGTAAATGACACACAGGTGGACTCTATTTACTAATTAGGTGACTTCTGAAGGCAATTGGTTCCTCTAGATTTTAGTTAGGGGGTATCAGAGTAAAGGGGGGCTGAATACAAATGCCCCCCCCCCCCACACTTTTCACATATTTATTTGTATCATTTATCATTTTCCTTCCACTTCACAATTATGAGACACTTTGTGTTGGTTTATCACATAAAATCCCAATAAAATACATTTACGTTTTTTTGGTTGTAACATGACAACATGTGGGGAATTTCAAGGGGTATGAATACTTTTTCAAGCCACTCCAAATCATTTCATCAAACTGAAACAATGTTGCAAAAATATGAATAGGAAAATAAATATTCTCACTTTTAATTACCCCCCCCCCCCCCCCCACGTTATGTTACGCTGGCCTGGAATTCCAGAAAAAAGGGAGTGGTACGAAATAAATTAGGAGAAAGTACAAGGAGACGGCCTTCCAAGAAAAAAAAAAGACTTCAAAAATATTTCTGGATCATCCGAAAAAAGCAGGAATACAGCCAAAGAGTTAAAAAAAAAATAGGGTTGAAAGGGGGTATGAATACTTTTTCAAGGCACTGTAGAGGCAATGGGAACAAGCAAAATTAAGGGAGTTTTGATGTTTTTTGGGGGGGGTTTAGGGTACAATGGGCTTTAAATGGCTTCTGAAGGCATCTGAAGATCTTTTGAAGAACTTGCCAACCATCCAACAGTAATTTTACTGGAGGGTTTCAGCTTGAGCCGGCACCGCGTTGCGTGCGCCCCCCCCCCCCCCCTACATTGGATTGTGGTGCTTTGGTATTGGGCCTCTAAATCCATTCATGACATCATTGTTTACTACTGTGTGCTGTGATCTATGATTGGTCACCAGTGATCACATGGTACCTGGGCCAGTCACAGCACACCCTGTGCCATGTGATAGCTCTGGCCAATCACAGCATCACAAAAGTAAACAAAGCCATTCATGACAGTTCAAACGTTTGCTGTTACAGTGATCATCGCTGTAACCAGCTATCACAGTGTAAAAAAAATAATAAAAAAATAATATTAGCCCATTTAAACGATTGCAGTTACAAGCTATCACATTGTGAAAAAAAAAAATCCATCATCACCCCCCTCAGAGTGGTACAGTGTCACTATGGTGATGATGAACTACATTGGTAACAGTATGTAAAAAAAAAAAAATTAAAAGTGTAAAAAAAAATAAATAAAAAAATGTAAAAAAAAAAAAAAAAAAGTGTACAAAAATAAATAAAAAAAATGTAAAAAAATAAAAAAAAATGTTAAAAAAGGAAAGACTTTATTTTTATTTTTTTTTACCTACTCTCACCAGTCAATGTCCCTGATCACCACCACACCAGTTATATCATGACACTGTAATGCACTGGTGACAACATAAAATAAAAAAAATGCAATTACTTAAGTTTCCAAAAAAAAGTGACAAAAAAATACAAAATTTTAAAAACGTGCCATTGCTAATTACCTCAGACTGTCTACTTTCCAAAATGGGGTCATTCGGGGGGGGGGGGGTTGTATTTGTGCTGTCCTGGCGATTTCGGGCCTCAAGAAATGAGATCGGCCGTCAGACCATCAGGATTGATCGATTTTCAAATATAGTTTGTAGACTGTATAACTTTCCTACAGACTAAATAATAATACGTTGATTTAGGTTATTTTTTTTTACCTGAGAAATGTAGCAGAATACATTTAGGCCTAAATTTATGAAGAAAGATTATTTGTTTGCAAATTTTTTTTAACAGAAATGGAAATTGTGGGGTTTTTTTTTTTTTTTTTTTTTAACTTTCTGTAGTTTTTTTGTTTATATAGCGAAAAAGAAAAAAAGAAAAGAAAAAAAAAGATTAAATACAACCAAAAGAAAGTTCTATCTGTGTGAAAAAAAAATAATATCAATTCCATTTGGGTACAGTGTTGAATGACCGTGCAATTACCAGTTAAATTAACGCAGTGCCGTATCACAAAAAATGTCCTGGTCATGAAGGGGGTCAAGTGGTTAATTATCCTGGACCTGTTCCAATGCTATAAAATGCTAAAAAATAGTCCTTAAAAAAATGTATGAATTTATTTTTGCTTTAACATTTTTATTTACTTTTTTTTTTTTTACTGTGGAAATGATTATATATATAGATATCTTTGAGAAAATACTGATTCCACCGTCTCTGAAATTTTATTTACTTTTTTTTTTTTTACTGTAGAAATAATTATATATATAGCTTGCATATTTTGTACACAATTTTGGAAACCAAGATAAAAGAATTGCATTGGAGTTCGCGTCCCGTCTTTTTTCTTCTATATATATATATATATATATATTTTTTTTTCATTATTTTAAATATTTAATATAAAAAAATGTATGAATTAATTTTTGTTTTAACATTTTTCTTTATATATATATATATATATATATATATATAATGAAAAATGTTAAAACAAAAATTAATTCATACATTTTTTTAGATTAAATATTTAAAATAATGAAAAAAATATATATATATATAGAAGAAAAAAGACGAATTAATGAATTAATTTTTGATTTAACATTTTTCTTTATATATATATATATATATATATATATCTTTATATATATATATATATTTTAATTATTTTAAATATTTATATATATATATATATATATATATATTTCTCTCTCTCTCTCTCTCTCTCTCTCTCTCTCTCTCTCTCTCTCTCTCTCTCTCTCTATATATATATATATATATAAATATTTAAAATAATTTATATATATATATATATATATATATATATATATATATATATATATATATATATATATATATATATATATATATATATAGATATATATAAAGATATATATATATATAAAGAAAAATGTTAAATCAAAAATTAATTCATACATTTTTTTATATTAAATATTTAAAATAATGAAAAAAAAAATTATATATATATATATATATATATATATATATATATATATATATATATATATATATATATATTTAATTTTATATATATATATATATATATATATATATATATATATATATATATAAGAAAAAAGACGGGGCGCGAACTCCGATGCAATTCTTTTATCTTGCTTTCCAATATTGTGTACAAAATATGCAAGCTATATATATAATTATTTCCACAGTAAAAAAAAAAAAAAAAAGTAAATAACATTTCAGAGACGGTGGAATCAGTATTTTCTCAAAGATATCTATATATATAATTATTTCCACAGTAAAAAAAAAAAAAAGTTAATAAAAATGTTAAAGCAAAAATTAATTCATACATTTTTTTTTTATATTAAATATTTCAAATAATGAAAAAAAACCCCGCAAAAATTGGAAAAAAATACAAATACATATATATTTTGAATACAAAATATATTTTCAAATTAAAGAAAAACAAAATATATATCTAAAAAAAACAAAAAAAAAACAAAACACATTTCACCTAATTAGCCCAATAAGCGAAATTTCAGAAACAGTGGTATCGGTATTTTCTCAGAGATATCTATTTTACCAAAATCACTTTCCCTATGAAGCCGTACTAGGAGGACTTCCTTTATTGCTCCAGTCAATAGGCGTTTTATTTATTTATTTATTTTTCGAAGGTAGTGTTCTGCTGATTGAAGACAAACCCAATGCGTTTCGAATGGCAAACACAGAGGCTGCACTTGACTTGATTGGCCTGAAGTTCAAATGCACTTCAATTAGACTTGCCATGTCCAAAAAAGGCAGCCTCTGAACCGTTATGTCGTACTTTTTTCAAGTCAATGGGTTTTTGATGACCTGCTTTGAGTTGTGTTCCAAAACTCAAGTTGAATGCAGGAAAACAATCCCCCCCCCCCCACAACGTATGTCCTTACTCCGATGAATGTAAGACTGGATTCCTAAAGCATCTTCTTCTAGGCAACTCTTTCTTTAACTATTGATAAAGTATATGCAGACCGGTTGTGATGAAACAAAAGGAACCAAAAAAAGTCTCCACTGAACCTATTGTGAACACAATAAAGCTTTAGAACAAAGAGTACGTGAATGTCTCATTCTACCACAAATCCCAAAAACAAGAAATAAATGGTTCTATAATAATAGTTCGTATCTATGATTTAAACCAACGGCTCTGGTCATACAGTTGGCCAAAGGGACAAAAAAAAAATTTGCATGGCTCCACCGATCATACGAAAATAAGGAATAATCCTTTTTTTGGGGATTGGTGGTGGAAAGAGATTGAACACCAAATGAGCAAAAGTTTCAGGACACCTTGTTGGACATCTCATTTCAATACCATGGCCAGTAATATGTTGTCTCCCTTTGTAGTTATTCCAGCTCTTCTGGAAAGTCTTTCAACAAGATTTTTGAGGGTGTCTGTGGGAATTCGTGCCCATCTGTGAGGCTGGAGATCAGGGCTCTGTGCCATTGCACCTATAAATGCTTGTTGGGCATCCAGTTACAAAACCATGGCCATCAATATGGAGTGGACCCCCTTTGTGGCTATAACATCCTTCACTCTTCTGGGAAGACTTCCCGAAAGATTCTGCAGGCCCCTTGTGGAAATTTGGGCCCATTTGTGTGTTCAGGTACTGATGTTGAATGGGAAGACCTGACTCACAACTGAAGTTCCAATTCATCCCACAGGTGTTCCTCCCCACATTGAACCTATAGGAGATTGTTGGACACCCCATTCCAAAACCATAGCACTTATTATGGAGTTGCCCGACTTTGTGACAATACCAGCCTCCACTTCTCTGAAGGAAGGCTTTCTATATGATTTTGGAGGGTGTCTGTGGGAATTTATGCCCCATTTGTGAGGTCAGGTACTGATGTTGGATGAGAAGACCTGGCTGGCCATCAGAGTTCCAATTCATCCTAAAGGTTTCCAGTAGTGTTAAGGTCAGGGCTCTATGCAAGTTCCTCCACCCAACACACTTATATGAGCTTGTTGGACATCCCATTTCCAAACCATGGCCTTTAATATAGAGTTGTCCATCCCTTCCAAGGCCGTTAAACTGGAAATGCCCCCTTTGTGGCCATAAAAGCCTCCACTATTCTGGAAAGACTTTCCACCAGATTTTAGAGGGCATCTGTGGGAACGTGTGCCCATTTGTGAGGTCAGGTACTGATGTTGGATGAAAGGACCTGGCTTGCCATCGGCATTCAATTTCATTCCAAAGGTGTTCAGTGGTGTTAAGGTAAGGGCTCTGTACAGGACACTCGAGTTCCTCCATGGAGTTCCTCCATGACCTCCAACTTACTGAACACCTTAGTGATGAGAAGCCCTCATCCCAAAGGTGTTCCGTAGGGTTAAGTTCCTCAACACCAAACTGGTCACACTATGTCTTTATGGAACTGGCTACACTTTTCTGGGAAGGCTTCCTGCAAAATTTTGGAGAGTGTCTGTAGAAATGTATGCCCATTTGTGAGGTCAGGTACTGATGTTGGATGAAAGGACCTGGCTTGCCATCGGCATTCAAATTCATTCCAAAGGTGTTCAGTGGGGTTAAGATAAGGGCTCTGTACAGGACACTCGAGTTCCTCCATGGAGTTCCTCCATGACCTCAAACTTACTGAACACCTTAGTGATGAGAAGTCCTCATCCCAAAGGTGTTCCGTAGGGTTAAGGGCAGGTATTGATGTTGGATGAGAAGACCTTATACCAAAGGCCTTTCAAAGTAGGGTTGAGGTCAGGGCTCTGTGCAGGACACTCAAGTTCCTCCACACCAAACTGGTCACACCATGTCTTTATGGAACTGGCTCCACTCTTCTGGGAAGGCTTCCTGCACAATTTTGGAGGGTGTCTGTGGAAATTTATGCCCGTTTGTGAGGACAGGTACTGAAGTTGGATGAGAAGGCTCACATGTTGGGTGGCCAAAAAAAGTAATTGGTCACAGTTAATCCCAAAGTTGTGTTCAGTAGGGATGAGGTCAGGGCTCTGTGCAGGATATTTGAGTTCCTCCACACCAAACTGGTCACACCATGTCTTTATGGAGCTGGCTTTGCACACAGGGGGAGCACAGTCATGGTGGAATAGAAAAGGGTCTTCATCAAACTGTTACCACAAGGTTGGAAGAGCACAATTGTCTACAATGTCTTTGTATGATGGAGTATTACCAGGAGCCTTCACTGGAGACACCTGAACTCCATCACATTGAGGCCATTCAGTAGGTGTGATGGTTGGGTGTCCACATGCTTTCAGCCATATGCCGTTCCTTCGGTCCTAAGAAGTCTCTGCTGTTCTTTTAACTAATGATGTAACACCAACAGCATCAATACATGCCAACTACACACCATCGTCATTCACAGATCCCTCACTTACGTTGTATGCTGCATACGTGTGTTATCTAAAAGTGGTGGCCCTGCCCAATTTGAAAAAGCAAACCTTTGGCTGCTGCAGCTGGGAGTTATTGGCCGGTCCTTCACCCCGATGAAGCAGTTCCCTTGGAACTCTTGACTTAGGTTGGGTTTTAGGCATATTCTGGATGCAAATGATCACACCTTCTTACATCTTTAGTCATATCAATACAAAGTTACAACCTCCTATATATTTTCCAAAGAGCCACCTAGTAGAAGCTCTCACAGCTATCCTCTGGTCCTGGGGCCCTTCTCTCCAAGCCATTTGTGAGGTCGGGTAATGAAGTTGAATGAGAAGACCTGGCTCACATGTTGGGTGCCAAAAAAAAAGTAATTGGTCATAGTTCATCCCAAAGGTGTTCAGTAGGGTTGAGGTCAGGGCTCTGTGCAGGACATTTGAGTTCCTCCACACCAAACTGGTCGCACCATGTCTTTATGGAGCTGGCTTTGCACACAGGGGGAGCACAGTCATGCTGGAACAGAAAAGGGTCTTCATCAAACTGTTACCACAAGGTTGGAAGAGCACAATTGTCTACAATGTCTTTGTATGATGGACTATTACCAGGAGCCAGGCCCGGACTGGGACAAAAAATAGGCCCGGGCATTTTGGATTGAGCAGCCCATGACATGTTAACTGGCCCCTTCCCCACTCTCCACCCTGAGAGATCCCCTGAGAGAGGGGAGGGGGGAACCCAGCAGAGGTGTGGAGGGGGGGGTGCGACAAGGAAAGAGCATGGGGGTTGGAGAGCACAGGGAAGAACCTTGAGAACATGGGGTGGGGCGAGAGCACAGGGGAGAGGCAGAGAACACAGGGAGGAAGAGGAGAGCACAGGGGGGCAGCGGAGAGCATGGGGGGAGGTGGAGAGCCCAGGGAGGACAATGGAGAGCATGGGGGATGTGGACAGCACAGGAGGGCTGGCGGAGAGCATGGGGTGATGGGAAGACCGGAAGAGCACAGGGGGTAGTGGCGGAGAGCATAGGGGGAGGTGGAGAGCATGGGGGGAGCAACGGAGAGCATGGGGAATGTGAAGAGCACAGGGGGAAGCGGAGAGCGTGGGGGTAATGTGGAGAGCACGGGGGGGGGGGGTGGCAGAGAGCACGGGGGTGGCAGAGAGCATTGGGGAGGTGGACAGCATGGGGGGAGGTGGACAGCATGGGGGGAGGTGGAGAGCATGGGGGGGAGGTTGAGAGTTTGAGGGGGTGGCAGAGAGCATGGGGGGGAGGTGGAGCGTATGGGGGGAAGGTGGAGAGTATGGGGGGTGGCAGAGAGCATGGAGGGAGGTGGAAAGCATCGGGGGGGAGGTGGAGAGTATGGGGGGGTGGCAGAGAGCATGGGGGGAGGTGGAGACTATGAGGGGGTGGCAGAGAGCATGGGGGGAGGTGGAGCGTATGGGGGGAGGTGGAGAGTATGGGGGAGGTGGAGAGTATGGGGGGGTGGCAGAGAGCATGGGGGGGTGGCAGAGAGCATGGGGGGAGGTGGAGACTATGAGGGGGTGGCAGAGAGCATGGGGGGGAGGTGGAGCTTATGGGGGGAGGTGGAGAGCATGGGGGGTGGCGGAGAGCATGGGGGGTGGCAGAGAGCATGGGGGGTGGCAGAGAGCATGGGGGGGAGGTGGAGAGCATGGGGGGGAGGTGGAGAGCATGGGGGGGAGGTGGAGACTATGAGGGGGTGGCAGAGAGCATGGGGGGAGGTGGAGCGTATGGGGGAGGTGGAGCGTATGGGGGGTAGGTGGAGCGTATGGGGGGTAGGTGGAGCGTATGGGGGGTGGCAGAGAGCATGGGGGAAGGTGGAGAGCATGGGGGAAGGTGGAGACTATGAGGGGGTGGCAGAGAGCATTGGGGGGAGGTGGAGCGTATGGGGGGAGGTGGAGAGCATGGGGGGAGGTGGAGAGCATGGGGGGAGCAACGGAGAGCATGGGGAATGTGAAGAGCACAGGGGGAAGCGGAGAGCGTGGGGGTAATGTGGAGAGCACGGGGGGTGGCAGAGAGCACGGGGGGTGGCAGAGAGCATTGGAGAGGTGGAGAGCATGGGGGGAGGTGGAGAGCATGGGGGGAGGTGGAGAGCATGGGGGGGAGGTGGAGAGCATGGGGGGGAGGTGGAGAGTATGGGGGAGGTGGAGAGTTTGAGGGGGTGGCAGAGAGCATGGGGGGAGGTGGAGCGTATGGGGGGAAGGTGGAGAGTATGGGGGGGTGGCAGAGAGCATGGAGGGAGGTGGAGAGCATCGGGGGGAGGTGGAGAGTATGGGGGGTGGCAGAGAGCATGGGGGGAGGTGGAGACTATGAGGGGGTGGCAGAGAGCATGGGGGGAGGTGGAGCGTATGGGGGGAGGTGGAGAGTATGGGGGGGTGGCAGAGAGCATGGGGGGAGGTGGAGACTATGAGGGGGTGGCAGAAAGCATGGGGGGTCGGTGGAGCGTATGGGGGGAGGTGGAGAGCATGGGGGGTGGCAGAGAGCTTGGGGGGTGGCAGAGAGCATGGGGGGGAGGTGGAGAGCATGGGGGGGAGGTGGAGATTATGAGGGGGTGGCAGAGAGCATGGGGGGAGGTGGAGCGTATGGGGGGAGGTGGAGCGTATGGGGGGAGGTGGAGCGTATGGGGGGTAGGTGGAGCGTATGGGGGGTAGGTGGAGCGTATGGGGGGTGGCAGAGAGCATGGGGGAAGGTGGAGAGCATGGGGGAAGGTGGAGACTATGAGGGGGTGGCAGAGAGCATGGGGGGGAGGTGGAGCGTATGGGGGGAGGTGGAGAGTATGGGGGGGTAGGTGGAGCGTATGGGGGGAGGTGGAGAGTATAGGGGGTGGTAGAGAGCATGGGGGGTGGCAGAGAGCATGGGGGGTGGCAGAGAGCATGGGGGGTGGCAGAGAGCATGGGGGGCGGCAGAGAGCATGGGGGGCGGCAGAGAGCATGGGGGGGAGGTGGAGCGTATGGTGGGAAGGTGGAGCGTATGGGGGGAAGGTGGAGCGTATGGGGGGAGGTGGAGAGTATGGGGGGTGGCAGAGAGCATGGGGGGAGGTGGAGCGTATGGGGGGTGGCAGAGAGCATGGGGGGAAGGTGGAGAGCATGGGGGGTGGCAGAGAGCATGGGGGGTGGCAGAGAGCATGGGGGGTGGCAGAGAGCATGGGGGGTGGCAGAGAGTATGGGGGGTGGCAGAGAGTATGGGGGTGGCGGAGAGCATGGGGGGTGGCGGAGAGCATGGGGGGTGGCGGAGAGCATGGGGGGTGGCTGAGAGCATGTGGGGTGGCGGAGAGCATGTGGGGTGGCGGAGAGCATGTGGGGTGGCGGAGAGCATGGGGGGGTGGCAGAGAGCATGGGGGTGGCAGAGAGCATGGGGGGAGGCGGAGAGTATGGGGGTGGCAGAGAGCATGGGGGGAGGTGGAGAGTATGGGTGGCAGAGAGCATGGGGGGTGGCGGAGAGCATGTGGGGTGGCAGAGAGCATGTGGGGTGGCAGAGAGCATGGGGGGAGGTGGAGAGTATGGGTGGCAGAGAGCATGGGGGGAGGTGGAGAGCATGGGGGGTGGCAGAGAGCATGGGGGTGGCAGAGAGCATGGGGGGGAGGTGGAGAGCATGTGGGGTGGCAGAGAGCATGGGGGGGAGGTGGAGAGCATGTGGGGTGGCAGAGAGCATGGGGGGGGGCAGAGAGCATGGGGGGAGGTGGAGAGTATGAGGGGGTGGCAGAGAGCATGGGGGGAGGCGGAGAGTATGGGGGTGGCAGAAAGCATGGGGGGTGGCAGAGAGCATGGGGGGAGGTGGAGAGTATGGGTGGCAGAGAGCATGGGGGAGGTGGAGAGTATTGGGGGGAGGTGGAGAGTATGGGGGGTGGCGGAGAGCATGGGGGGTGGCGGAGAGCATGGGGGGAGGCGGAGAGCATGGGGGAGGCAGAGAGCATGGGGGGAGGTGGAGAGCATGGGGGGTGGCGGAGAGCATGGGGGGTGGCGGAGAGCATGGGGGGTGGCAGACAGCATGGGGGGTGGCAGAGTGCATGGGGGGTGGCAGACAGCATGGGGGGTGGCAGAGAGCATGGGGGGTGGCAGAGTGCATGGGGGGTGGCAGACAGCATGGGGGGTGGCAGACAGCATGGGGGGTGGCAGACAGCATGGGGGGTGGCAGAGAGCATGGGGGGAGGCAGACAGCATGGGGGGTGGCAGAGAGCATGGGGGGAGGTGGAGAGTATGGGGGGTGGCAGAGAGCATGGGGGTGATGTGGAGAGCACGGGGTTGGCAGAGAGTATGGGTGCGGTGGAGAGCCCTGCGGGAGCAGCAGAGAGAAGCAGGATAGGAGGATCGGTGGGGGTGGCTACATATAGAAGAATCATTTTCTCCATCTTCCTCCTGCAGTCTCGGAATGCCTGCTTCTCCTCTACCTCTCACAGGCATTCCGATACTGCAGGAGGAAGATGGAGAAAATAATTGTTCTATATGTAGCCACCCCCACCGATCCTCCTATCTAGTTCACAGGGGAGGCTGAACTTACGTTTTCTGTTCCGGCACCTCTCGACATAACACCGGCTCCAAGGTGTCTGCTCTGGCTCCTCCCCCCGGCACTGACGGCTGACCTATACGTGCGGCCGTGCAGCCGTGGTGAGGCCGAAGGCGTCTCATTTAGCTCCTCCCCCCGGCGCCGATGGCTGAGCTCCGGGCAGCCGCGGAGAGGCTGGATGAGCGGCACAAGCTCAAGCCTCGGGCCATGCAAGGACTTGCAGCCTGGCGGCCCCAGCGGCCGCGGCCCACCGGGCAAATGCCCGGTTTGCCCTATGGCCAATCCGGGCCTGCCAGGAGCCTTCATTGGAGACACCTGAACTCCATCACATTGAGGCCATTCAGTAGGTGTGATGGTTGGGTGTCTACATGCTTTCAGCCATATGCCGTTCCTTCGGTCCTAAGAAGTCTCTGCTGTTCTTTTAACTTATGATGTAACACCAACAGCATCAATACATGCCAACTACACACCATCGTCATTCGCAGATCCCTCACGTACGTCGTATGCTGCATATATGTGTGTTATCTGAAAGCGTTCTTCTGAGGCAGTTGAATGGATTGGTTCTCTTACCGGAATCCTCCTTCAAAAACAATTTGATTTTCCTCTCTAATGTTCACAGGTCCATTATGTGATTTATAAGGCGAGATTAAAATTACGCAGAGCTCTTAATGTTTCTAGAAGTAGTTTTGGGTTCCTGTGGTTAACTTTTCTTACATCTTTAAACGGTTTGCGGTTGCCGTTCCGGGTTGGGTGAGCCAAATTGAAGATCCATTGTCTTTATTCACGGCAGAGCTGAACAAGTCCTAACCAAGAAGATGTTTAACCCGCTGAGTCAGCAGTTTATAAATAATGTTTGTTTGAGGCTTGGACTGGAAAGCCTGGCTTCTGAAAAACACGTTCAACTTCTTCACATTAAAGGATTGAAGAATCACCTGTCTTTTTCCCTGTCTGGTATTTCCAGCCATGGAATGTATGATTGTATTATGTATGGGGTAATATGGACACACCAAAATGCCGTTAAACTTATTGGAGAACCAGGGATTTTTTTCCCATTGGGAACGCAGTGGCACCATCAGCAATGAATGTATGTACTGGGGTGCTGGGCGTGTTGGAGGGTCTATTAATGCTGGCTGCTGGGGGATCAAATGTTGTTGGGAAGGGTGCAGTGTTTGCGGGGGGGGGGGGTCTATTGTTTCTTGGGTTGGAATTTAGTGTTGCTGGTTTGGGGGGGGTTGTGGTCTGTTGCCGCAGGGGAGGGAAGTCTTTTGTTGGTAGCTGCAGGGGTATCTATTATTTTTGAGATATCTATTGTTGCTGGTGGGTATCTATTGTTCCTGGGGGGATCGCCTATGGGGGAGGTCTATTGTTGCTGCCTACTAAAGAATCTATTGATAATAGCTGTTTGGGGATCTACTGTTGCTGGGGGGGGGGGGGTTATTGCTGAAGGGGAAGTGAAGACTTTTGTTGATAGCAGCAGGGGTATCTAGTGTTGTTGGTGTATCTATTGTTGCTGGGGGTCTACTCTTCCTGGAGGGATCGCCTATGGGGGAGGTCTATTGTTGCTGCCTACTAAACAATATATTGATGATAGCTGTTTGGAGATCTACTGTTGCTGGGGGGGGGGGGGGTCTGTTACTGCAGGGGTATCTATTGTTTTTGAGTTATCTATTGTTGCTGGCGGGTATCTATTGTTCCTGGGGGATCGCCTATGGGGGAGGTCTATTCTGGCTGCCTGCTGAAGAATCTATTGATGATAGCTGTTTGGAGATCTGTTGCTGGGAGGGGGGGGGTCTGTTGCTGCAGGGGGAGTGAAATCTTTTGTTGCTAGCTGCAGGGGTATCTATTGTTGTTGGGGGGTCTACTGTTGCTATTGAGGGATCTATTGTTGCTAGGGGGTCTATTATTCATGACGGGATCGCCTATGGGGGAGGTCTATTGTTGTTGCCTACTGAAGAATCTATTGATGATAGCTGTTTGGAGATCTACTGTTGCTGGGGGGGGGGGTCTGTTGCTGCAGGGAGAGTGAAAACTTTTATTGCTAGCTGCAGGGGTATCTATTGTTGTTGGGGGGTCTACTGTTGCTAGTGAGGGATCTATTGTTGCTGAGGGGTCTATTATTCCTGGGGGGATTGCCTATTGGGGAAGTCTATTGTTGCTGCCTACTGGAGAGTCTAATAATGATGGCTGTTTGGGAATCTACTGTTGCTGGGGAGGGTCTATTGTTGCTGGGGGATCTATTGCTGCGAGGGAGGGAAGTCTTCTGTTGTCGCAGGGGAGGGAAGTCTTTTGTTGGTAGATTCAGGGGTATCTATTGTTTTTGGGGTATCTATTGTTGCTGGTGGGTATCTATTCTTCCTTGGGGGATCGCCTATGGGGGAGGTCTATTGTTGCTGCATACTGAAGAATCTATTGATGATAGCTGTTTGGAGATCTACTGTTGCTGGGGAGGGTGTTTGTTGCTGCAGGGGAGTGAAGTCTTTTGTTGCTAGCTGCAGGTGTATCTATTGTTGCTGGTGGGGATATTTTGTTGCTGGGGATCTGTTGTTTCTGTGGGGATCGCCTATTGGGGAGGTCTATTGTTGCTGCCTACTGGAGAGTCTATTGATGATGGCTGTTTGGGAATCTACTGTTGCTAGGGGGAGGGTCTATTTTTGCTGGGGGATCTATTGCTGCGAAGGAGGGAAGTCTTCTGTTGCTAGCTGCTGGAGTATCTATTGTTGTTGGGGGGAGGTCTATTGTTACTGGCGAGGGATCTATTGTTGCTGGGGGGGAGGCACATGGTGGGGCACAGCATAATGTTGGGGGGGTCAGGGCCCCCTCTGCCCCCCCTAGGGACGCCATTGCTGGGGGGTCTATTATTCCTAGGGGGGAATTTCTATTGGGGGAGGTCTATTGTTGCTGGCTGCTGGAGAGTCTATTGAAGCTGGCTGCTTGGAGATCTACTGTTGCCAGTGGGGGGGGGTCTATTATTGCCGCGGTGGATCTATAGTTGCTGATGGGGCATCTTTTATTGATGGTGGAGGGTATTTTGCTTCTGGAGAGGACCTATTGCTGCTGAGGGCATCTGTTGTTGATGGGGGGGCAATCTATTGTTGTTGTGGGGTATCTTGGGAAGGTGGGTTGGGGGCTTTAATTAAAACAACCCTTGGTGCTTCTGCCATGAAGATCCTTGTCCGGTTCAGTGGGCGGTGCTGACACACATTGCACAGGAATGGTCCACTCTACTTATGATCAGGAAGCTGGTTCTGGAGTACGGATGGGTTTTGAGTTTGGGTAACCATGAGGTTGAAACTCAACCAACGGCAGGGCCACCGATAGAAGGGTAGAGCTCTCCATTCTGTACAGGGCCCAGACCCCATCAGTTTACCAAGGGGCCTGGGAGCAGAGAGGGTACTCTTCGAAGACCTTTGGGCATGCATGGTTATCCCAGGGACTGTGGCTCCCAGTAATGAAATAAAAGTCCTCTGGGCCCCACCAGTGCAGCAGCAGAGGCCGGGAACAGAGAGGGGGTCGTTTACTCGGTTTTGGGAGCAGGTGGAATAATTCTCCGTGCTGTGGGTTCTGACGATTAAATGAAAGTTCCAGCCTCTCCTTCTTTATCGATCTGCTGGGGCAGGCTGGATTGTTTCCTTAGGAACCATTGGAAGTGGGAAGCTGTCATCCAGATATGATGTTTGGTTCCCGCCAAACAGGGGCCAAACGAACAATAGTTTGGGTAGTCATCCAAATACCCAAACAGCCAAATACCCGAATACCCTCAAAAAACGCCCCCCCCCCCCTTTGGGTTTGGATGAGCCAATGGTTCGGTCCGAACCAAGGTTTATATATTTGCTGTTCAGTCGTTCAGACGAACACCTGAAAAGCCAAAGTTTGTACCAAACCGTTGACTTATTCCTACCCAAGATGGAAGAAGAGGCCCTGTCATGCAAGGCCACCATGATTGCTAATGGTGGCCCTGCCCAATTTGAAAACTATTGGCACCCAAACCTTTGGCTGCTGCACCTGGGAGTTTTTGGCCGGTCCTTCACCCCCTGGTGAAGCAGTTTCCTTGGAACCCTTGACTTAGGTTATGTTTTAGGCATATTCTGGATGCAAATGATCACACCTTCTTACATCTTTAGTCATATCGATACAAAGTTACAACCTCCTAGGTTTTTCCCAAAGAGCCACCTAGTAGAAGCTCTCACAGCTATCCTCTGGTCCTGGGGGCCCTTCTCTCCAAGCCAAGTATTTGTGAGGTTGAGTAATGATGTTGAATGAGAAGACCTGGCTCACATGTTGGGTGCCAAAAAAAAGTAATTGGTCACAGCCCATCCCAAAGGTGTTCAGTAGGGTTGAGGTCAGGGCTCTGTGCGGGACATTTGAGTTCCTCCACACCAAACTGGTCACACCATGTCTTTATGGAGTTGGCTTTGCACATAGGGGGAGCACAGTCATGGTGGAACAGAAAAGGGTCTTCATCAAACTGTTACCACAAGGTTGGAAGAGCACAATTGTCTACAATGTCTTTGTATGATGGAGTATTACCAGGAGCCTTCACTCCAGACACCTGAACTCCATCACATTGAGGCCATTCAGTAGGTGTGATTCTTGGGTGTCTACATGCTTTCAGCCATATGGTGTTCCTTCTGTCCTAAGAAGTCTCTGCTGTTCTTTTAACTAATGATGTAACACCAACAGCATCAATACATGCCAACTGCACACCATCATCATTCACAGATCCCCCTCACTTATGTCGTATGCTGCATATGTGTGTTATCTAAAAACAGTAGCCCTGCCCAATTTGAAAACGAATTGGCACCCAAACCTTTGGCTGCTGCAGCTGGGAATTGTTGGCCAGTCCTTCACCCCTGATGAAGCAGTTCCCTTGGAACCCTTGACTTAGGTTGGGTTTTAGGCATATTCTGGATGCAAATGATCACACCTTCTTACATCTTTAGTCACATCAATACAAAGCAGGGGCGGATCCAGGGGGGGGGGGGCAACGGGGCAATTGCCCCCTCTGAGAAATTAGTGTGATGAACAGGCCAGTCAGGGCCCAGAGATGAGTGTGTGGGCGGGCCAGTCATCTGGAGTTGGCAGGTAAGTGAGCTCCTAGTGTGGGAGGTGCCGTGGCCCCGGGCGTGACATTTAGGGGGGCACCATGTGTCACTGGCTGCCTCCTCCTAATTTTATCTTCCTGTGTCCCCGGGCACCAGCCGCCATGTTCAGTGTCCGGTGCCCTGTGATTGGGCATATGGGGGCCACGTGGGGCGTAGAGCTGGCCTGTCCGTGATTGCTCCTGAAGTCCCTCCTCCGCACATGACCCCCATATGCCCAATCACAGAGCGCTGCGCCGAACACTGAACATAGCAGCTACAGCGCAGGGGAGAGAAGCAATGTGAACCGCCGCTGTCCTCTCCTCCTCCGGACTGATGCAGGCCAGCCAGACATGAAGGTCAGTGAGACTCCCTCGTGACAGTCATGTTACTGGCCCGGGGGAGGAGGGGAGAGAGAGAGGGAGAAAGTCAGTTAATGTAGTATGGGGGTCAGTTAGTGTAGCATGGCGGTCAGTTAGTATAGTATGGGGGTCAGCTAGTGTAGTATGGGGGTCAGTTAGTGTAGTATGGGGGTCAGTTAGTGTAGTATAATGGTCAGTTAGTGTAGTATGGTGGGTCAGTTAGTGTAGTATAATGATCAGTTAGTGTAGCATGGTGGTCAGTTAGTGTAGTATGGGGGTCAGTTAGTGTAGTATAGTGGTCAGTTAGTGTAGCATGGTGGTCAGTTAATGTAGTATGGGGGTCAGTTAGTGTAGTATGGGGGTCAGTTAGTGTATTTTCTGCCAGTGCCCCTCCCGAGACTAGGCTCTGGATCCGCCCCTGATACAAAGTTACAACCTCCTAGGTTTTTCCCAAAGAGCCACCTAGTAGAAGCTCTCACAACTATCCTCTGGTCCTGGGGACCTTCTCTCCAAAGCCTGGGGCCCTTGACACTGATCCCAGGGTCCTTTACGCCCATCGCTGGGGGCCCTATCTTCATTATTGGCCGGTCCTTCACCCCATCGCCGGGGGGCCCTTTATTATAGTCCCGCATTGAGACCCTTTCACAGGTGGGCCCAATTCCTACAATCTTTGAGAGCCCCCCCCCCACGACAATGGCGGAACTCCAGTCCCCCTGGAACCCTTGACTGAGGTTGGGTTTTAGGCATATTCTGGATGCAAATGATCACACCTTCTTACATCTTTAGTCACATCCATACAAAGTTACAACCTCCTAGATTTTTCCCAAAGAGCCACCTAGTAGAAGCTCTCACAACTATCTTCTGGTCCTGGGGCCCTTCTCTCCAAAGCCTGGGGCCCTTAACACTGATTCCAGGGCCCTTTACTCCCATCGTCAGGGGGGCCCTTTATTATGGTCCCACAGTGAGACCCTTTCACATGTGGGCCAAGTTCCTACAATCTTTGAGAGCCCCCCCCTCCCACGACAATGGCGGAACTCCAGGGCCCAGGACCTTTGTGACACTGGTAGTTCCGCCACTGGGTTGGGGGCGTTCCGTCACCTGCTCTATTCTTGGCTTCTTACGGATGCCAGGAAATGTGCCGGGAGTATACAAAGCACAGCATAAGCACTGTAGGCGATATACACATAATAAAGAATCGCTAAGAACAAGAGAAAAGAGTTTTTTTGGCAAAAAAGTCAAGTCAAGTCGTCTGCCAAAAACACTCTACCTCCTAGCAAATTTTTTTTTTTATTTAGAGACTTTAGTTCCGTTTTAAGCACTATGCAGCCCACTTTTTGTCCTAAATCTTTAAGTACAGCATCGAAAATATGAGTCTGTTTATGAGATCCACAATTTATTGCAGCAGCATTTTTTTTTTCTCTCTTAGCAATTTTTATTGTCATTTTCTGTTTATGTCAAACTAGCAGTAAAAAAGGTTTCTAATGTTCTTCCTGGATGGTATGTGTAATCACCAAGTCGACATGGCACTAAAAGGTTCCGCTTTGGCACGGAAAGCTCCTCGCTGTTCTCCCGCAAATGCACATGGATTTGTGAGCGACATTAATGTGCGGATCCAAGTTATAAAGACGTGTGATTTCTGGCATTACGCGTAGAGGATTTGTTGGTTACATGATTTAATTCTCGGGGACTGCAGACAATTTATCAGAGGGATGGAGATCCAAGTTTACAGTTAAGGTGGTAGCCAAGGGACCATCAATCACGAGGACAGCCAGGTGTCTCATACAATCCAGAGTGATGCTTCTAACAGGACCCCGTTCATTTCCTTCTGTGGGTAAAACTGGCTTTAGTAACTGAGGAAATAATAAATTCAAATCTTTCCCATCTTCTCCTTTTGTTCTGCATCGAAGATACGTGTGAAATGTGTGTGTCATATTGTTGTCGTGGGCAGTGGTGGCCTGTATCTACTGGTAGAAGGGTAGTTCAGATGATGCAGAGCATACCGAATGGCAGGCTGTGTGGAGACATGGGTGTCAGAGGGGTGCAGGGGTACAAAGAGTGTACTTGGATTACCTAGATGACCTGGGGTGCACTGGGGCATGGTGGAGACACAGGGCCTCCTTGAGTCACTGGATGACATGGGGTGCACTGGGGCATGCTGGAGACATGAAGATGCACAGGGGTGCACTTGGTGTCCTTAGGTGACACAGAGACCAGAGATACTCTTGGAATCACTGGATATGTTGGGTGCACTGGGGTCACTAGATGACATGGGGACTGGAGATGCTCTTGGAGTCATTGGATGTGTTGGGTGCACTGGAGTCACAAGATGACACAGGGACTGGAGGGGCTCTTGGAGCCGTTGGATAGGCTGGGTGCACTGGAGTCACTAAATGACACAGGGACCAGAGGTACTCTTGGAGTCACTGGGTGACTTTGGTGCAACAGGGACTGGAGATACGCTTGGAGTCACTGGATGCATTGGGTGCACTGGAATAACTGGAGGACTGGAGGTACTCTAGGAGTCACTGGATGCACTGGGTGCACCGGAGTCACTAGATGACACAGAGGTACTCTCGGAGTCACTGGATGCACTGGGTGCACCGGAGTCACTAGATGACACAGAGGTACTCTCGGAGTCACTGGATGCGTTGGGTGCACTGGAATAACTGGAGGACTGGAGGTACTCTAGGAGTCACTGGATGCACTGGGTGCACTGGAGTCACTAGATGACACAGGGACTGGAGGTACTCTTGGAGTCACTGGATGTGTTGGGTGCACTAGAGTCACTAGAGGACATGGGAGCTGGATGAACTCTTGGAGTCACTGGATGTGCTGGGTGCTCTGGAGTCTAGATGACACAGGGACTGGAGGTACTCTTGGAGTCACTAGGTGACTTTGGTGCACTGGAGTCACTAGGTGCAATGGGGACTGTAGATACTCTTGGAGTCACTGGATGTGTTGGGTGCACTGGAATAACTGGAGGACTGGAGGTACTCTAGGAGTCACTGGACGCACTGGGTGCACTGGAGACACTAGATGACACAGGGACTGGAGGTACACTCTGAGTCACTGGATGTGTTGGGTGCACTGGAATAACTGGAGGACTGGTGGTACTCTAGGAGTCACTGGACGCACTGGGTGCACTGGAGTCACTAGATGACACAGGGACTGGAGGTACACTCTGAGTCACTGGATGTGTTGGGTGCACTGGAATAACTGGAGGACTGGTGGTACTCTAGGAGTCACTGGACGCACTGGGTCACTGGGTGCACTGGAGTCACTAGATGACACAGGGACTGGAGGTACTCTCTGAGTCACTGGATGTGTTGGGTGCACTGGAATAACTGGAGGTACTCTAGGAGTCACTGGACGCACTGGGTGCACTGGATACACTAGATGACACAGGGACTGGAGGTACACTCTGAGTCACTGGATGTGTTGGGTGCACTGGAATAACTGGAGGACTGGTGGTACTCTAGGAGTCACTGGACGTACTGGGTGCGCTGGAGACACTAGATGACACAGGGACTGGAGGTACTCTCGGAGTCACTGGATGTGTTGGGTGCACTGGAATAACTGGAGGAACTCTAGGAGTCACTGGACGCACTGGGTGCACTGGAGTCACTAGATGACACAGGGACTGGAGGTACTCTTGAGGTCACTGGATATGTTGGGTGCACTGGAGTCACTAGAGGACATGGGAGCTGGATGAACTCTTGGAGTCACTGGATGTGCTGGGTGCTCTGGAGTCTTTAGATGACACTAGGGTTGCCACGTGTCTGGGATTTACCCGGACAGTCCGGGTTTTAGATCCTGTGTCCAGGTTTCAGTCTACCTGAAACCCGGACACAGCAGTGGCAGCCCTGCAGCACCAGTCCTCCCTTCCCCCTCTCCCCTACTTTTGGGTCTTTAACTGGGGTACAAACTGGCCTGGGGGGATTATACTGGGGACAGAGGGACATAGGGGGGTGTACTGGGGGACAGACAGACCGAAGAGGGATTATACTGGGGTACAGACTGGCCTGGGGGGTTTATACTGGGGAGAGATGGGCATAGGGGGATGTCATGGGGGACCATTATTTGAAACAATGAGGTAGAGATTGCTTAGGAACTGGGGGGTGAGGGGAATTTTATTTTTTAGGTAGCCAGGTATTTTGTAAGTAGATAGGTGTTCAGCTTTAAAGCCTATGTCTAGGTAATCTTTGGGGATAAAGGTCGAGGGTGGGGTGGTGAGAATCGGTGGAAGAACAGTCTAAAGACCCTCGGACACCCCTACAATTGAATCTGAGCAATCAAGGTCAAATCATGGAATGGCCTAATCTGGTAGCTTGTACTAGGAGGACCAGCTTCGACAGGTAGACCATAGAGTTTCTTGCTCCAGGGGAGTTCGGGGTTTGAGGCCCTTCCTATTCTAAGGGTGGCCATTACTGTACTCTCGTTCACATTTTTGTGTGCTTGTGCATTCATGGTCCAAAAAACAAAAACAAAAAAAACCCCCAACTCTTCTCATTCGAACATAAGGGTAGAGATGAGAAAACCTGGACAAAGTACACCCTCCCCCGTGCACACAAGTGGTCATTCCCAGGGATCTCTGTTGGCTTCCAATCAAACAAGCGCAGTTGACTTATTTCTCTTGATGACCTAAAATGCCTTTTCAATTACACGGTGTTGCTGCCAACGCAATTATTATGCTTTATGATCCTTAAAGAAAGGAAGTTTCAGGCATTCCATGGACTGTGTGGGCTGAACATACGAAACAATGGCTTAAAATTGATCTTCAAACTTTGTGTGCGGACATCTGTGTCTACTACCCTGTGGACGGGAACCCAGCCACTAAGATCTCAAATCACCATTGACCTATCATTTTTAGTCTTTTTTTTTTTTAACCTGCAACTTTTGTTACACTAACCCCTGGGGATCCTACCATGAAGGTCCATGAAGGCCCATGTTTTCCAAATTGTGCTCCTGTGTTGTCACCCTGGTGGTCTTGCCATGGAGGTCCTTGTTCAGGCACTTCCCGTTACAGGGCGACAACTCTCTGCCTCTGTCTTCCGCATTGTCACCCAGGCTTTGGGTGGAGACTAGAAGTGGCTACTTCGACACACGTTACACAGACGTGGTCCACTGTTGTCACCATCAAGGAGACCCAACCCCGAGGGATGCCACGCTGGAGCACGTGTATTAGACACGCGCAATTTGTTTCGCTTTTTTTTTACAAATTTCGACAAATTCGTTCATTCGGAAATATCCGCATTAACGAAAACCTGTTTAATTAATTTTTATATAAATAAATAATAATATTAATATTATTAATAATTAATTAAATAAATATTTTTTTAAATATGAATATTATAAAAAATTTGTAAATTCGAGAATTCAGTGATTCGGAAATTAGGAAAAATCAGAAAACCCGAAAATTTCCATAAATCTGAAATAGTAACTAACTAATAATAACTTAACTATTACTAACTATTAAATTATAAATTATTATAATTTTATAAATAATTATAAATAGGTGTTGGAATTTCCTTTCAAATTTGGCTGTTCGTGAGCTTAACGAATACGAATTTGTCCGAAGTTACGAATGATCCGAAATAACGAATGCCGTATCTAAACGAAATGAACGTAGCGTATTATTAATAATATTAATAAAAACATATTGTTATTATTATTATTTATTATTGATTTGTTCCGTTCCATTTGTTTAGATGCGGCATTCGTTATTTGGGATAATTCGTAACTTCGGATAAATTTGTATTCATTTCGTTCACTAACAGCCAAATTTTAAAGGCATTTCCTATAATTTAATAGTTAATTATTATTAGTTAGTTACCGTATTCTTTCGAATTTTCAGATTTTCTTACTTATTTTCAGATTTTCGAAATTTACGAATTTACAAATTTAGGAATGACCCGAAAAACTAAAAAAAAAAAAGAATGAAACAAAAACGAACAAATTTTTCGGCAGTGCACATGTCTAACGTGTATACTGGAAAGTGGCTGCAAAGAGGCAGCAGGATATCAGCAACACTGAGATGTAAAAAAGTATGAGAAAAAAAGTTAATTAATTTAAAAAAAAAAATTAATTATAATGCATTTATTATTATTATTTTTTTAATTAAATTGAATAAAATGATTTTAAAAAAATATTAAAAAAATAATTTTAAAAATAATTTTAAAATAATTAAAAATACAAATTCAATTATATAATACAATAACATTTTTTAATTTTTTTTTTATTTAAAGTGGTTCTAAAGTCTCTAAAGCCTCAAGGTTTCAATGCATTAAGGTTAAAAACCTTCTTTGCTGCAGGAGTTTACTTCTATTGAGCGATAAGTAAAAAATGTATTTTTTTTGTTTTGAACAGCAGGGGAACAGGGAGGGGGGGGGGGGGGAAGGGGGTCAGGACTGGGAAGGGAGAAGCATGACTTAAAATTGAGGTTAGCTTTCTTGCCCTTTAAAAAAAAGGAAAAAAAATTCAAACAAAGACTACATGAATAAATAAAAAAAAAAATAACAAAATGTCTTTATTTTAATAAAATTATTAAAATACAATTAATTAAAAATAATACTTAAAATACATATTAAATTAAAAAAAAAATACAATGGCAAGCAAATGTTGCTCAGTTTGAGTTTACTTCTATTGAGCGATAAGTATAAATTTTTTTTTTAAATAGCAGGGGAACGGGGTGGGGAGGGGTCGTGACTGGGAGGGGAGAAGCATGACTTAAAATTGAGGTTAGCTTTCTTGCCCTTTAACAAAAAGGAAAAAAATTTCAAATAAAGACTACATGAATAATAAAAAAAAAACAACATTTTTTATTCTAATAAAATATATTAAAATATAATTAATTAAAAATAATGCTTAATATACATATTAAATTGAAAAAAAAATACAATGACAAGCAAATGTTGCTCAGTTTGAGTTTACTTCTATTGAGCGATAAGTATAAAATGTATTTTTTTTTTTTAAATAGCAGGGGAACAGGGGGCGGGGGGGGGGGGGGGGGGTTTCAGGACTGGGAGGGGAGAAGTATGACTTAAAATTGAGGTAAGCTTTCTTGCCCTTTAAAAAAAATGTGATATATGGAACAAAAAAAAAAAATGCAATTATTCATAGAACAATGGGCGATGAAATAAACTTCAGCTCACCTCCATAAGAGAAAGATCAGACCTTAAAAAAAAAAAGACAGAGCCAAAAGACAGGATGCACCTGATTTCATCATCCCAACCAACCCCAAAAAAATCAGATTTCGGCAGAAGCGTTCGCATCGATCGCTCACTTAACCCCGGACTTCCCGCCGTCGCCCCGGGTCTGAATGGCGTCCAAAGTATAATAACTAAACCATGAGTTTTGCTTTTCTTATTGTTCTGCAGTTTCTACATAATGCACGATAACTATTCCGCACAAATCATATTTCTGTCCGCCTGCCAAGAACTAAGAGATGTCTTGTAAAATATAAATCTATATCTTTAAGCTGTATCACGCCACTTCCTCGCTTTTTATTCTCGCGGTGCGAAGATTTTCTTCTTTTTTTTTATCCCCCCCCCCCCCATGGACAGGGGGGCTCTTGAATATTCAGAGTTGCGTCTATATGGGACCATTGGGTTTGGACGTTTGGTGTCAGGGATACATTACTCTTAGACAATGGTAATAGAAGCAGAAGAGGGTCATTAAAGTTGCTTATATGTTCTTGTTTAATGCCTTCACAGGCGGACGCCGAACGTATCCATCACGCTGGCCCGTCCCCGCCTCGAGTGTAAAACGAAACAAGCTGTTCTGCCCATCTCCTCTGTGACCCGAAGTCCCACATGGACTTACTTTGCACAAAAAAAAAAATATCTTAAGTCAGCATCCAACAGTCATTCCATTCAGACAGCTCTTTCCTCTGGGCCTTTCGGCACTGCGCCGTATCATGTGCACCTTTTCTTCTAACACTCTTACATGGCGGACAGATGAACACGGACAGCTCTGACGATTTACAAACCCTCAGAAGGAGGAAAAAAAAAAAAAAAAACCTTCTGAAGAACAGATGTCTGCTATGAGTTTGGCCAATCCTCACCGGACCACAGGGGTAAAACATACACGTGAACATACGGGGAGGAATTGTACGGAGATGAAATTTATGCCGTGACCAGACGGCTGGAGACCAGTCGTGGAAATATCGGTGGAAGTCGTCCTTCAAAAAAATTAATCAAAGAATTATTTTTATAGAAGGGTTTGATTGGTCGGTTGGAAACCACTCATGAAAATATTGGTGGAAGTTGCTATTTTAAAAAAAAAAAAAATAATCACAGAAATCTTTTCAGAAGGGCTAGTTTACACTTTGCTTCGAAACGAGGCTGAGGACACGCTTTGTCCAAGCTCTCTGAGCGCCAGTCAAAGCTCCTGTTACTCAATAAAATGGTTAGCTTACAGTCATGTTTACACCTTGCCTTTGCTTGGTGCTTCCATGAGGCTTCCATGAGGCTCCGGTGGGGCTTCCATGAGCCTTTGGTGGGGCTTTGGTGAGGCTTCGGTGGGGCTTCAGTGGGTCTTCAAGCGAGCTTTGCCGTAGACTTCTATGGAGGCTTTGAAGACGCTTTGAAGCACCACTAAAGCTCCAGGAGGCCCCTACCATCCTGATCCTACGCAGGAAATCGAAGACTTGGCTCTTCACACAAGCCTTTCCTGCGTAGCCTTTCTGGTTCCATTTTTCATGCTGCTGTCTCCTCCTAGCCTCTGGGTTGTTTTTTTTTTGGCCTCCGCCAAGCGCGTCGAGACCCTTCGGGGTAAGACCGCGCTAGATCAAGATACCACTCAACTCAACATGGGGTTTAATTTTTGAAACGAAGCCAAAGCAAAGCAAAGCAAAAGCAAGGTGTAAACAGGACTGTAAGCTAACCATTTTATTTAGTGACAGGAGCTTTGACTGGTGTTCAGGGAGCTTTAACAAAGCCTGTCCGAAGGCCTTGTTTTGAAGCAAGTGTAAACTAGCGGTTAATGGGTGTTGAAGCCGAAGCAACTGTAAATGAGCCATAAGGGTTTGATTGGTTGGTTGGAAACCAGCCATGGAAATGTTGGTGGAAGCTGCCGTTCAAAAAATCCGTCAAATAAATCTTTTTATAAGGGTTTGATTGGCTGGTTGGAAACCACTCATGGAAATATTGGTGGAAGTTGCCATTCAAATATTAAAACAAGGAAATCTTTTTATAAGGGTTTGATTGGAAACCATTCATAGAAATATTGGTGGAAGTTTCCATTCAAAAACTTCATCAAAGAAATCTTTTCATAAGGGTTTGATTGACCGGCTTCGAAACCACTCATGGAAATATTGGTGGAAGTTGCCATTCAAAAAAATCCATCAAACAAATATTTTTATAAGGGTTTGATTGGTCGGTTGGAAACCAATCATGGAAATATTGGTGGAAGTTGCCATTCAAAAACTTCATCAAAGAAATCTTTTCATAAGGGTCTGATTGACCGGTTGGAAACCAGCCTTGGAAATATTGGTGGAAATTGTCATTCAAAAAATTCAGGGTTAGGGTTAAGGTTTGGGTTAGATTTTTATAGAGCAGCAATTTCACCAAACCTGCAATGTGAAAATAATAATTTTGACTATGCTGAAGATAGCTTAATAAAATTTAAAAAAAAAGCTTCCCCATAAAAGCCATTGTGTGACATGGCTTTGTTGACCAAGGTTGCCATATTCCATATTGACAAATCCAGTTCTGAGCAAGAGGGTTATGCCACGTACACACGGTCGGACTTTTCGTCTACAAAAGTCAGACAGCCTGTCCGACAGACTTCCGGCAGACTTTCGGCGGACTTGCGGCGGACTTGCGGCATACTTTCTAACGAACGGACTTGCCTACACACGACCACACAAAAGTCCGACGGATTCGTACGTGATGACGTACACTGGACTAAAATAAGGAAGTTCATAGCCAGTAGCCAATAGGTGCCCTAGCGTGGCTTTTTGTCCGTCGGACTAGCACACAGACGAGCGGATTTCGGGGTCCGTCGTAGTTACGACGTAAAGATTTGAAGCATGTTTCAAATCTAAAGTACGTCGGATTGAGGCTAAAAAAGTACGTTGAAAGTCCGGAGAAGCCCACACACGATCGGATTACCAGCCAGCTTTAGTCCGTCAGCGTCCGTTGGACTTTTGTAGACGAAAAGTCCGACCGTGTGTACGCGGCATTAGAGTTAGAGGTTAACATTGGGGTTAGGTATACCAACCTGGCTAGAGTCAATGGTACAGTTTAGCCAATCCTCACTAGGCCACAGAGGTCTGAAATAAATGTGGACATACGAAAGGAATTTTATTGAAAGAGATCTACGGTGTGATTGGGCGATATGAAGTAGACTTTGGAAACCAGTCATGGAAATATTGGTCAAAGTTGATGTTCAAACAAATTCATCAAAGCAATGTTTTTATAAGGGCTGAGATTTCACCAACAAGTCAACAATTTCACCAAACTTGCAATGTAAAAAAAATCATTTTGATTTTGCTGAAATTAGCTTAAAAAAGAAAACTCTTCCTCATATAAGCTTTTAAAGGTATTAGGATCATCCTCTTTGGGATCCTCTTCTTCAGGGTTCCTTTTCTTCTTCACACTGTGCTATTAGATTTACCGGGATCCTCTTCACACTGTGCTATTAGATTTACCGGGATCCTCTTCACACTGTGCTATTAGATTTAACGGGATCCTCTTCTTCACACTGTGCCATTAGATGTACTAGGATCCTCTTCTTCGGGATCCTCTTCTTCAGGATCGTCTTCTTCTTCACACTGTGCGATTAGATGAACCGGGATCCTCTCCTTCTTCACACTGTGTGATTAGATTTACAGGGTTCCTCTTCTTTGGGATCCTCTTCTTCTTCACACTGTGCTATTTTATGTACTGGGTTCCTCTTCTTCGGGATCCTCTTCTTCTTCACACTGTGCTAATAGATGTACTGGGATCCTCTTCTTTGGGATCCTCTTCTTCTTCACACTGTGCTATTTTATGTACTGGGTTCCTCTTCTTCGGGATCCTCTTCTTCTTCACACTGTGCTAATAGATGTACAGGGTTCCTCTTCTTTGGGATCCTCTTCTTCTTCACACTGTGCTATTTTATGTACTGGGTTCCTCTTCTTCCAGGATCCTCTTCTTCTTCACACTGTACTAATAGATGTACTGGGGTCCTCTTCTTTTGGATTCTTTTCTTCTTTACACTGTGCCATGAGATGTACAGGGTTCCTCTTCTTTGGAATCTTCTTCTTCACACTGTGCCATTAGATTTATCAGGATCCTATTCTTCCTCACTAGATGTACCAGGATCATCTTCTTCAGGATCCTCTTCTTCTACACACTGTGCTAATAGATGTACCGGGATCCTCCTCTTTGGGACTCTTTCCTTCTCCACACTGTGCAATTAGATGTACAGGGCTCCTCTTCTTTGGGATCCTCTTCTTCACACTGTGCTAATAGATGTACCGGGATCCTCTTCTTCTTCACACTGTGCTAATATACTGTATGTACAGTGTTCCTCTTCTTCGGGATCCTTTTCTTCTTCACACTGTGTGTATAGATGTACCAGGATCCTCTTCTACTTCTTCACACTTTGCTATTAGATGTACTGGGATCCTCTTCTTCATAACAGTGTTTTATTAGATGTACTGGGATCCTAATATTCTGGATCCTCTTCTTCTTCACTCTCTGCTATCAGATGTACTGGGATCCTCTTCTTTGAATTCCTCTTCTTCTTCACACTATGTTACTTAGATGTACCAAGATCCTTTTCTTTGGGTTCCTCTTCTTCTTCACACTGTGTTACTAGACGTACCGGGATCCTTTTCTTCTGGATTCTATTCTTCGTCACACTCTTCTATCAGATGTATCAGGATCCTCTTCTTTGAATTCCTCTTCTTCTTCACACTATGTTACTTAGATGTACCGGGATCTTTTTCTTCTGGATTCTCTTCTTCTTCACACTCTGCTATCAGATGTATCGGGATCCTCTTCTTTGGGTTCCTCTTCTTCTTCACACTCTGCTATCAGATGTACCAGGATCCTCTTCTTTGGGTTCCTCTTCTTCTTCACACTCTGCTATCAGATGTACCGGGATCCTTTTCTTTTGTATTATCTTCTTCTTCACACTCTGCTATTAGATGTACCGGGATCCCTTTCTTTGGGTTCCTCTCCTTCTTCACACTCTGCTATCAGATGTACCGGGATCCTTTTCTTTTGTATTATCTTCTTCTTCACACTCTGCTATTAGATGTACCGGGATCCCTTTCTTTGGGTTCCTCTCCTTCTTCACACTCTGCTATCAGATGTACCGGGATCCTCTTCTTTGGGTTCCTCTTCTTCTTCACACTCTGCTATCAGATGTACCGGGACCCTCTTCTTTGGGTTCCTCTTCTTCTTCACACTCTGCTATCAGATGTACCGGGATCCTTTTCTTTTGTATTATCTTCTTCTTCACACTCTGCTATTAGATGTACCGGGATCCCTTTCTTTGGGTTCCTCTCCTTCTTCACACTCTGCTATCAGATGTACCGGGATCCTCTTCTTTGGGTTCCTCTTCTTCTTCACACTCTGCTATCAGATGTACCGGGATCCTCTTATTTGGGTTCCTCTTCTTCTTCACACTCTGCTATCAGATGTACCGAGATCCTCTTCTTTGGGTTCCTCTTCTTCTCCACACTCTGCTATCAGATGTACCGGGATCCCTTTCTTTGGGTTCCTCTCCTTCTTCACACTCTGCTATCAGATGTACCGGGATCCTCTTCTTTGGGTTCCTCTTCTTCTTCACACTCTGCTATCAGATGTACCGGGATCCTCTTCTTTGGGTTCCTCTTCTTCTTCACACTCTGCTATCAGATGTACCGGTATCCTCTTCTTTGGGTTCCTCTTCTTCTTCACACTCTGCTATCAGATGTACCGGCTCCTATCACCTCCTCTACACCGAAAAAAAAAATCACAAAGTGTGTTCCCAGTTATCACTTCCACTCTTCCAATCTGTTCCATATCCTGAAACTGTATGTTTCATTTTCCTTCCCATGTCAATGCCTGAGCTCCAGCTGTGCTACACACAACTATGCAACCTATCGATGGGGGGGGGTTGGCCATTTATTATGTAAACCCCCAACGTCCAGATGGATTAATAAAATGACATCACAAAGCGAGGCAGGCAACATTCTACAGGAGGCACGACGTATGTAGCATCCTGCCGTACGGCTCTGACCTAGACGGGGTCCGCTGGACCCTCCGATGATGATCGCCATGAACAACTGGATAATAAAAACAGAGGAAGTGACTGCAAATTGGAAGCACATGGTGGACATGCACACCTAAATCACCGGCTTTTCTCTGGACTTTGGTTGAACTGAGGGCCGCCCTGGGGGTTTCGTCTATTTTGCATCAAGACCATTTCTTTTTTTTTTTTACATTATTTTACTAGCTGCCTCTGTTCCGTGACTGTATTACACTTCCACTTTGATTAATACTTCCTCCTTCTGTCCCGTAAGTCTCGGTAGGACCATCCCATACGTCTCTATTTATCTAGATTCCTGTGATAGAATCGCAAACTCTTGCTAGGCCCTTTGTATGACCGCGCGTCGCACGAACCGGGGCCCTTATTACCCTCCACTTGATGGAGAAAATGATGATCACCACCAATGGGGCTTCTTTTTTTTTTTTTTTTTTGTTAATAGCAGACAAAAATGCTTTGAAGTTTTTTTTGCGTTGCTTGAGGCCAGATGCAGATTCTTGCTCACTAGATAGTTAATTTGTCATAATTTTCAGGCATCTGGAGGCGATTTTATAGAACAACCTGACTGCAGATAGGTATGAAAATAGGTCTGATGTATGACGAGTGTGGGGGGGGGGGGGGGAGCATGGTTCCTTTTAGTGGAGTGGTGCGCTTCGGAGGCATTGTGAGTTTTCTGGCAGGTAATGATTACCAGCTATATCTCCGTCCGTACGTTGCGTCATTAGCGTGCCGCAATCACCGTAGGCCCCATCCTACGTCTTCCATACAAAGAAAGGTATTAGATAATGAGGGAAATCCCTCCACCGAGGACACAAAGGGAAATAAAAGCCTGATCTACTCCATACAAAACTAAATATAAAAAAGAGTTGGATCAAAGCTGAAGTCACCTCCATTAAAGTTGAAGTTTAATCTGATTATATTTTCCCTTCCCCAGTTCCTCCCTCCCCCCCTCATCAATTTTTGATCATTAAGTTAAATTAAGTTTTTATTATGTATCATATTTTAGAACCAGTGATGTCATCACACCTGCTGGGAGGGGCCAGCAGGGGGCTGTACATAGCTTCCTGAAAACATCCCAGCATCCTTCTTCGGTACGCCTCTAAAAAAGCCCTCAGTCCTGATGCAAGCAGTGGGAGGAGTTATGCAAATATAAAAATGCCTTGATTGGAGGATGTCAGTTTGGGATGGGTGACCCAGAAGTAGGGGAGAACTCTGATGAGGACACTGATGTAAGGGGGAACTCGGATGGGGGCACTGATGTAAGGGGGAACTCTGATGGGGGCACTGATGTAAGGGGGAACTCTAATGGGGACACTGATGTAAGGGGGAACTCTGATAGGGTCACTGATGTAAGGGGGAAGTGTGAGGAGGACACTGATGTAAGGGGGAACTCTGATGGGTACACTGATGTAAGGGGGAACTCTGATGAGTACACTGATGTAAGGGGGAACTCTGATGGGGACACTGATGTAAGGGAGAAGTGTGATTAGGACACTGATGTAAGGGGGAACTCTGATGGGGACACTGATGTAAGGGGGGAACTCTGATGGGGGCACTGATGTAAGGGGGGAACTCTGATGGGGGCACTGATGTAAGGGGGAACTCTGATGGGGACACTGATGTAAGGGGGAACTCTGATGGAGACCCTGATGTAAGGGGGAACTCTGATGGGGACAGTGATGTAAGAGGGGAACTCTGATGGGGGCACTGATGTAAGGGGGGAACTTTGATGGGGACACTGATGTAAGGGGGAACTCTGATGGGGACAGTGATGTAAGGGGGAACTCTGATGGAGACCCTGATGTAAGGGGGAACTCTGATGGGAGCACTGATGTAAGGGGGAACTCTGATGGGGGCACTGATTTAAGGGGGAACTCTGATGGGGACACTGATGTAAGGGGGAACTCTGATGGGGGCACTGATGTAAGGGGGGAGTGTGATGAGGACACTGATGTAAGGGGGAACTCTGATAGGGAAACTGATGTAAGGGGGAAGTGTGAGGAGGACACTGATGTAAGGGGGAACTCTGATGGGGACACTGATGTAAGGGAGAAGTGTGATGAGGACACTGATGTAAGGGGGAACTCTGATGGGGACACTGATGTAAGGGGGAAGTGTGAGGAGGACACTGATGTAAGGGTGAACTCTGATGGGGGCACTGATGTAAGAAGGAAGTGTGATGGAGACTCTGATGTAAGGGGGAACTCTGATGAGGACACTGATGTAAGGGAGAAGTGTGATGAGGACACTGATGTAAGGGGGAACTCTGATGGGGACACTGATGTAAGGGAGAAGTGTGATGAGGACACTGATGTAAGGGGGAACTCTGATGGGGACACTGATGTAAGGGAGAAGTGTGATGAGGACACTGATGTAAGGGGGAACTCTGATGGGGACACTGATGTAAGGGAGAAGTGTGATGAGGACACTGATGTAAGGGGGAACTCTGATGGGGACACTGATGTAAGGGAGAAGTGTGATGAGGACACTGATGTAAGGGGGAACTCTGATGGGGACACTGATGTAAGGGAGAAGTGTGATGAGGACACTGATGTAAGGGGGAACTCTGATAGGGACACTGATGTAAGGGAGAACTCTAATGAGGACACTGATGTAGGGGGGACTCTGATAGGGTCACTGATGTAAGGGGGAAGTGTGATGAGGACCCTGATGTAAGGGGGAACTCTGATGGGGACACTGATGTAAGAGGGAACTCTGATGGGGACACTGATGTAAGGGGGAACTCTGATGGGGACACTGATGTAAGAGGGAAGTGTGATGGGGACACTGATGTAAGGGGGAACTCTGATGGGGACACTTATGTAAGAAAATGCATCGAAATCCTGTATTCTATATCTCTGTGTTTGGGTGACAAAAAGTGGAGGTTTCTAAGACAGCTCCTGGTTTCCAGGAATGATCAGAGTCCGATGGGAACGGCTCCCAATCATGTGACCACCGTGACAGCTCCTGCTCTCTAGGAATGATCAGGAGCCAGTGGGACAGCCTTTTGATCATGTGACCACTATGGCAGCTTTTTGCCTCTAGGAATCACCAGTAACCAACAGGACTGACTCTCGATCATGTGACCACTATGACAGCTCCCGCAGTGGCATCTCCAGCTTTCATATTTAGGGGGGCACATGGGGGGACAGGGACAAAAGTAGGGGGGGACTATAAAATGCATATGGTGGGGCACATGGTGGGGCACAGCATAATGTTGGGGGGGGGGGGGTCAGCGCCCCCTCTGCCCCCCCTAGGGACACCATTGATCTCCCGGTCTCTAGGAATGTTTAGGATTCGGCAAGACCGGCTCCTGATCATGTGGCCACCATGACAGCTCCCGGACTCTAGGAATGATTAGGAGTCGGCAGGACCGGCTCCTGATCATGTGACCATAATGTCCCGGTTTCTAGGAATGTTTAGGAGTCGGTAGGACTGGCTCCTGATCATGTGACCACCATGACAGCTCCCGGTCTCTAAGAATGTTTAGGATTCGGCAAGACCGGCTCCTGATCATGTGACCACTGTGACAGCTCTGGGTCTCTAGGAAGGATTAGGAGTCAGTAGGACCGGCTCCTGATCATGTGACCACTGTAACAGCCACAGAAAGTAGTCTTATGGTCAGGAAGACTTTCCTGTCCCCCTCGTCCCCGGCGTAATAGTCCAGTTAAACGGACACCAGGCCTTGGTGGGAAATGGTTAACGCTGTATATTAAAAGGGGACCGTTCCTCTTTTAAGGTCGCTGTTTCTGTAGTGCGTCGCGGTGAGCGCGGCATTGGTGGATGAAGAAGACGTGATGTCCAGGGAGGTCTCCAATATCATTTGTAAGTCGTCTTCATTTGCCGACGTCCTTGTGAAAGTGAAGTAGTGGAGGAGGGGATCCCGGGACGGACGTTTTCTGCTCCCGGCGTGTTCAGCAGTCCTGAAATTGCTTTTCATTTATTGCTGTTCTGGGCGCCGAGTTTATTCCCATTGACTTTTTGCTGTCGGAATGTGATTGAGGTCCCTTTTTATATGGCTAAGAAAACAGAGATCAAATCGCATTAACTCGCTCTGACATTCTGAAAAAAACAAAACAAAAAAAACAATCAGAATATTAATGGAAAACCCTTCGGATCCGTCTCCCGTCTGAGATGTAAAACACGGTACATGAGAAGACGTACATATTAATACCCGGCGTACAGGTAGACGGCGTCTGAGAGGAGCCAAGACGTCTCTTCTACATAAGGGCACCGCGAGGAAAAATATTCCGCTAAGAAATATATCGCCCTGATTTGTGGATACAGATATTGCGCGTCAAATATTTAGGAAGTTAGAAAAGGTATCGAGAACGCCGGATCAAAATGAGTTCAAGAAAACCTTACCTTACCTTCACCAGATGATCGAATACAAAAAGCTGACGCGTTTAGGGGAACAACTTCCCCTTCATCAGGACTACAAAAATGCAAATGAAAATAAATAAATAAATATATATTTAAAAAAAAAAAATATATATATATATATATACTTATGCTGCAGCCCCAATCCCGCTGAATAAAAAAAAAAAAAAATACTCATTGAAAGTAATAATACTGTACAATGAAACGTTGAAAGTAAAATGTAGCAAAAAATTTAACAATACCTTAATATTATGTAATAATGCATATATTATATTAAATATTAATATAATAATATAATAATATTATATATATATATATATATATATATATATATATATATATAATATATATATATATATATATATATATATATATATATATATATATATATTAGAACCCTTGTCACATATAATGATAATAATAATAATAATAAAATTATAACAATGATGATAGTACTAATAATAATAATAATACAATGTAATTTCCAAATTTGTATAAAGATTTAATTTGCAATGTGTATAAAATCTAAAAATGAATTAATCTTAAAGTATAACTGAAGGCGTTTTTTTAAATTTAATTTAAGTTTTGAACAGAGTGGAGATGGATTAAATCCCCTGTCAGGTTTTTATTGCAGTCTGCTCCCTCATTAGGGGGATTCATCCTCTCTATTTGTCCTTTTTACTGTTATAAACAAAAGTGAAAGTAAAAAAAAATAAAAAAAATGTTGGGTTGTCCCCAGAACAGGAATAGAGGAGAAATCTTCTAATGGGGACACCAGTTCAGGTGACACACCAGGATTCCCTCGCCTTGTGAGGGATTTCCTGTCACTTCCTGTTTTTTTGGGACGGGGCAGGAAGTGAAGGTAAATTTCCCCAATGGGAAAAAACGGACAGCAAAAAGGGTTTTAGCCCTTTCTTTCTTTATCTGACACTAAAACGTGTGTGCTCAACCTGTAGGACCCCCTCCAAGCTGTTGTGGAACTACAAGTCCCATGAGGCATTGCAAAGGCTGACGGTTGCAAGCATGACTCCCAAAGGTAGAGGCACGATGGGAGTTGTAGTTTCGCAACAGCTGGAGGCCCACAGGTTGAGCACCCCCAATGCACTAAAGCAAAAGTTTTGACTACACGTACAATTTATAATATCACAGATAGTAAAGAAATTTGGCAATTTAGCCCTTTCCCTGTCTGTGAATGGTGCCAATCACTGTATAGATAGAATGTAATCAAAAAAATGATCTGTTTGTTCTTTTCTAATTTAGTATTGAACCAATTTTATATTATTTCTCAAATCAGAACTAGAGAAATAATTGTCTGTTTCAGATAAAAAAATAAAAAAACCAAAAAAAAAAAAACACGCACCTTCTAAAAACTACAATAAACTGTTTAATAGAAAATATTTGCTGGTTTTCACTCCTGTGGAACTCATATTTATTATTCCGTATCTCTTGCAATTAAATCTTGTATCTTGTGCTAAGCGGCGATGAATTCCAGGCTGTCAAAAACATTGGAGAGCGGCGGGAACACTCGGTGAATTAAAGGAAACAAAGAGTTGGCTGGGATAACGAGAGATACCAGAAGTTCTTCTTACAACCTTATTTTACCGTTCACTTCGCATCTATGAAATGTCCAAACTAGACGCCTTTGTTTGTTGCCCCGAATTAACTTCATTTGCTTGCTTTTTTACATTCCCTTTGTCTGATGTCATGATTGTGCTCATGAATGTGTGGCAACCAATTAGCTTAATCTATAACTTCATTTTACGTGGACACCTGACCGTCACACCTTGTTGGATGTCCAATTCCAAAGCCATGGCCATTAATATGTTGCCGCCCCACCATGGCCATTAATATGAGGTTGCCCTTCTATGGCCATTCATATTTTTCCTCCCCCATGGCCATTAATATGGAGTTGCCCTCCTATGGCCATTAATATGTGCCCCCCCCCCCCCCCAATGGCCATTAATATGGAGTTGGCCTCTCATGGCCCTTAATATGTTGCCCCCTCCTTGGCCATTAATATGGAGTTGCCTTTCTATGGCCATTAATATGTTGCCTTCCACCATGGCCATTAATATTATGTTGGCCTTCTCTGGCCATTAATATGTTGCCCCCCCCCCCATGGCCATTAATATGGAGATGGCCTCTCATGGCCATTAATATGTTGCCCCCTCCTTGGCTATTAATATGGAATTGCCCTCCTAAGCACATTGATATGTTGCCCCCCCCTACATGGCCATTAATATGGAGTTGCCCTCCTATGGCCATTATTATGTTGCCTTCCACCATGGCCCTTTTTATGAAGTTGGCCTCTTCTACCCATTAATATGTTGCCCCACCATGGCCATTTATATTATGTTGGCCTTCTCTGGCCATTACTATGTTGCCCCACCATGGCCATTAATATGAAGTTGGCCTCATTTGGCCATTAATATGTTGCCCTCCTCACGGGCAAAACTATTAGGTTGCCCCCCACCATGGCCATTAATATGAAGTTGGCCTCATTTGGCCATTAATATGTTGCCCTCCTCACGGGCAAAACTATTAGGTTGCCCCCCCCCCCCATGGCCATCAATATGGAGTTGCCCTCCTATGGCCATTAATATGTCCCCCCCCCATAGTCATTACAATGGAGTTGGCCTCTCATGGCCATTAATATGTTGCCCCCTCCTTGCTCATTTATATGGAGTTTACCTCCTATGGCCATTAATATGTTGCCTTCCACCATGGCCATTAATTTGAAGTTGGCCTCATTTGGCCATTAATATGTTGCCCCTCCTCATGGCCATTAATATGGAGTTGCTCTCCTATTGTCATTAATATGTTGCCCCACTCATGGCCAATAATATGGAATTGGTCTCTTATGGCCATTGATATGTTGCCCCACCATGGCCATTAATAAGAAGTTGACCTCATCTGGCCATTAATATGTTGCCCTCCTCATAGCCATTAATATGGAGTTGCCCTCCTATGGCTATTAATATGTTACTCCCCCCTATGGCCATTATACGGAGTTGCCCTCCTATGATCATTAATATGTCCCCCCCCCAGGCCATTAATGTGGAAATGGCCTCCTATGGCCATTAATTTGTTGCCCCCCCCTCCATGACCATTAATATGGAGTTGGTCTCCTATGGCCATTGATATGTTCCTCTTCTCATTGGCATTAATAAGGAGTCACCCTCCTATGGCCATTAATATGAAGTTGGCCTCATTTGGCCATTAATATGTTGCCCTCCTCATGGTCATCAATATGGAGTTGCTCTCCTATGGCCATTAATATGTTGCCCCCCCCCCCCCCCATGGCCATTAACATGGAGTTGCCCTCCCATTGCCATTAATATGCCAAGGAGGGGGCAACATATTAATGGCCATAGGAGGGCAACTCCATATTAATGGCCATGGGGGAGGAAAAATATGAATGGCCATAGAAGGGCAACTTCATATTAATGGCCATAAGAGACCAACTCCATATGAATGATCATGGGGGGTGGCAACATATTAATGGCCATGGTGGGGCGGCAACATATTAATGGCCATGGCTTTGGAATTTGACATCCAACAAGTTTCATGAAGGTGTGACGGTCAGGTGTCCACATAAAATGAAGTTATAGATTAGATAATTGGTTGCCACACACTCATGAGCATGCCCCCCCATGGCCATTACAATGGAGTTATCCTCCCCCATGGCCATTAATATGGAGTTGCCCTCCTATGGCCATTAATATGTGCCCCCCCCCCCAATGGCCATTAATATGGAGTTGGCCTCTCATGGCCCTTAATATGTTGCCCCCTCCTTGGCCATTAATATGGAGTTGCCTTCCTATGGCCATTAATATGTTGCCTTCCACCATGGCGATTAATATTATGTTGGCCTTCTCTGGCCATTAATATGTTGCCCCCCCCATGGCCATTAATATGGAGATGGCCTCTCATGGCCATTAATATGTTGCCCCCTCCTTGGCTATTAATATGGAATTGCCCTCCTAAGCACATTGATATGTTGCCCCCCCCTACATGGCCATTAATATGGAGTTGCCCTCCTATGGCCATTATTATGTTGCCTTCCACCATGGCCCTTTTTATGAAGTTGGCCTCTTCTACCCATTAATATGTTGCCCCACCATGGCCATTTATATTATGTTGGCCTTCTCTGGCCATTACTATGTTGCCCCACCATGGCCATTAATATGAAGTTGGCCTCATTTGGCCATTAATATGTTGCCCTCCTCACGGGCAAAACTATTAGGTTGCCCCCCACCATGGCCATTAATATGAAGTTGGCCTCATTTGGCCATTAATATGTTGCCCTCCTCACGGGCAAAACTATTAGGTTGCCCCCCCCCCCCCCATGGCCATCAATATGGAGTTGCCCTCCTATGGCCATTAATATGTCCCCCCCCCCATAGTCATTACAATGGAGTTGGCCTCTCATGGCCATTAATATGTTGCCCCCTCCTTGCTCATTTATATGGAGTTTACCTCCTATGGCCATTAATATGTTGCCTTCCACCATGGCCATTAATTTGAAGTTGGTCTCATTTGGCCATTAATATGTTGCCCTCCTCATGGCCATTAATATGGAGTTGCTCTCCTATGGTCATTAATATGTTGCCCCACTCATGGCCAATAATATGGAGTTGGTCTCTTATGGCCATTGATATGTTGCCCCACCATGGCCATTAATAAGAAGTTGACCTCATCTGGCCATTAATATGTTGCCCTCCTCATGGCCATTAATATGGAGTTGCCCTCCTATGGCTATTAATATGTTACTCCCCCCTATGGCCATTATACGGAGTTGCCCTCCTATGATCATTAATATGTCGTCCCCCCCCAGGCCATTAATGTGGAAATGGCCTCCTATGGCCATTAATTTGTTGCCCCCCCCTCCATGACCATTAATATGGAGTTGGTCTCCTATGGCCATTGATATGTTCCTCTTCTCATTGGCATTAATAAGGAGTCACCCTCCTATGGCCATTAATATGAAGTTGGCCTCATTTGGCCATTAATATGTTGCCCTCCTCATGGTCATCAATATGGAGTTGCTCTCCTATGGCCATTAATATGTTGCCCCCCCCCCCCCATGGCCATTAACATGGAGTTGCCCTCCCATTGCCATTAATATGCCAAGGAGGGGGCAACATATTAATGGCCATAGGAGGGCAACTCCATATTAATGGCCATGGGGGAGGAAAAATATGAATGGCCATAGAAGGGCAACTTCATATTAATGGCCATAAGAGACCAACTCCATATGAATGATCATGGGGGGGTGGCAACATATTAATGGCCATGGTGGGGCGGCAACATATTAATGGCCATGGCTTTGGAATTGGACATCCAACAAGTTTCATGAAGGTGTGACGGTCAGGTGTCCACATAAAATGAAGTTATAGATCAGATAATTGGTTGCCACACACTCATGAGCATGCCCCCCCATGGCCATTACAATGGAGTTAGCCTCTTATGGCCATTAATATGTTGCCCCCTCCACGGCCATTAATATATAGTTGCCCCCCTATGTTGCCCCCCCCCCATAGCCATTAATATGGATTTTCCTTCCTATGCCCATTAATATGTTGCCCCCCCCCCCCCCCATTTCCATCACCATGGAGGTGGCTCCTATGGCCATTAATAGTCTTCCCCCAGGTTGCTGTGCCCTGCCGGCCCCTCCCACCAGCAATGATCTACCTGCATTGCATAGAGAAGAGTAGAGCCCCATGGTGTAAATTAAGCTATGTAATTATAATGAACATTTTGTTAGCACGTTGATGAGGGAGGATAAAATACAAGCTTAAAATTTATCTTCAGCTGCCTAAGGGTGGAAATACTAGGGAGGGATACTTCTGTATCTGCTCTGTTGCCAGGTTTGGCCCCTCTGGCAGCGATAGGAAGAAAGCTTTTAGCAGACCTACTTATGAATTATGGCGGTAAACTCCCTAAGAAAGCATCAAACAGAAGGGTGCCCCCCCCCCTTTAACTGTTCACCTTCAGCCTGCACAAACGTTCTACAAGCAGCCCCAGGGGCGTTTGGACCCCTCTAAGTCAGTTTGGGTGCCTCAGAAGCCATGTGTTGGCGGTGCCATCATAGAGATGGATTTGGGTTCAGGTAAAGAGGACCTGTCACCCGAGCTGCTGTGTGTCTTCACCCTTCCAGATTGATGAGGTGAAAGGATCGGCCTCTGGAAGAAGATTCCGAGATCATTACTCACCAAGGCATAAAGCACTCAGCTGGCTTACATGAAAGGACCTGGGGCCAAGTGGATCATTTGTATGTGTCTGATGGAAATGTATCTGTGTAACAAGATTATTATTAGCATGGAAGTTATTTCACACTCCCCCCATGCTGGAGATTAGAACATAGTTGGGATGGGTGGAGGTGGTGGGGGATGTTGTGTGAGGTAGTGAATGCCTCCTCCTGAGACTACTGACAGGAGGTGACAGGAGCTCCTGGGTTCCTTCTAAAGTCTATGGAACCAGACATGGCTGATAACATGTAAAGTAGATGTAAGCCCTAACTGAATAACGTTGTACACTATATGTACTGTATCATATTGAATACCATTTTTTGTTGACAATTTTACAAAAAAATCCTTTTTTTTTTTGGCTTTTTTTCATGTGCTTGATACTGAGCCGCCACTTCCTGTCTTTGCACTCCATCAATGGCTGCATGACAATTCTCAGGGTGGGATACCTGAAGATTACAACAGTGGACCTCGCTTCTTGTAGCCTCCTTCGGGAAAGCCTGTTTGACAAGATGGCGAAGCAGATCCCACCATATAGCTAAAAGTTTGTGGATCCCGAACCATCACACCTACCTTCATGGCCAAGATTCGTGGACCCACCTCTAAACGATGGAGTTTAGGTGCCTCCAGTAAAGGGTCCTGGCAATTCTCCATCATAAAAAGACTTTGTAGACAATTGTGCTCTTCCTACCCTGTGGTAACAGTTTGGTGAAGACCCTTTTCTGTTCCATAATGACTGTGCCCCTGTCTATAAAGCCAGCTCCATAAGGACATGGTGTGACCAGTTTGGTGTGGAGGAACTCGAGAGTCCTGCACAGATCCCTGACCTCAACCCTACATTTAAAAGGCCCTTTGTATAAGGTCTTCTCATCCAACATCAGTTCCTCCCCTTAACCCTATGGAACACCTACGGATTCGGTCCAAAATGTGCTAGGGGGCACCAAACGCTTGGGAGGGATTCAGACCATCGTCCCCCCTTGCTATCTAAAGAACCCATCACCCATGTCCTGTAACACTCTGTCGCTACCTGGCTGCTATAGAATTCCCCTTAGTCCTGGTTACCCATAGCAACCGCATGTTATACCTGACTTCTGGCCAACTCTTCTGTATGGTCAACCCTCTCATGGTGGCTCTCTAGCTTCTGCTTTTCGTCCCCTTCTGTGTTACAAGCTCGGTTCTGTAGATATGCCATCTATCAACATGCACCCTTTTGAACAGACTTTAGACCAGGCAGAAGACAGTTAATTACACTTTAATGCAACGTTCAACAGTACAGTCCTTGCAGTAAAGTTCACAGTCCACAGAATTAACTAATGATGGCTGCCCAGTTTCATATCTTTCCAAGATTAAAGTCCACCAGTTCAAGTCCATTGCTGGTGGTAGGTTCCTTCTTCCAGGGAGAATCGCGTGTGGGTGACCCACATGCTCTGGAAGGACTACATCGTGCAGCAGACCCTCCCCTCCATTCCCATGAGGGCGCTCCAGAACCGGAGCAAGCCATCTGACCCTGGCTTATTCTCTCCACTTGTATTTATGGACCCACAGCAAGGGGCAGGACCCAAAAATACCCGGGAAAGGAGAGAGATGCAATTACCCCTTCTCAACCCTGGGCAGCCTGAACTCTCTAGACAAAAAAAAACAGCACAGTCAATACATATTTCTCCCAAAGTGTAGACAGGGCCTAAAGTATTCTCAGGTATCCTGTAATCACCTGCTTACACACAGAAATCTATTCCTACCATGAAAGGACCACTTGCTTTTATTTACCCCCCCCCCCCCCCCCCAAGGCCAATGGTTTCCAGTCCTCCCTGGAAAGTTGCTTTTTGTCTGTTATTTGTCTCAAGTTTTGTTTTTGGGAAACTGAAACAAAGTTTGAGCCCACCAGTACTGGTTTGGGCCCACCAGTAGGTTCATGGAGTTGGCTGGGGTGGTCTGTTCATTGTCTTCCTATAAAAACCAAGTTGCAACATTATTATTCTACCCAGGACATCACCCAATGATGTCAGTTGTAGCTACATATGTTTTCTAAGGCTTTAATCCCAGAGGAACGTCATTGCTGGCCTCTGCTTCCCTGACCATGGTTCAGTCTTCTGCACTTAAATGCCCTGTGAGGGCATCCGGCACTCCTTCCCGCTCTTCAGCTTCTGCCTCCTTGCATGGTCCAGCTTTTCTGTTAGCCAGGACTTTCTAAAGGTGCCTGTGCCACACTGTGTTCTTCTATCACACCCTATCATCAACCTTGGTGGGAAAACAGGACAGGAGGTGTAAGGAGGAGCCCCCCTCATCAGTTTGGCCTGTATAAGGTAAGTGACACAGGGTACATATCAAGTTAATACCCAACCTGCATTGTTACCCTGGTTACACAACTAGTCATGCCACCAAGTGACCATGCACACATTTCTCAGAAATATGTTCCTACCATGAAGGAGCCACTTGATTGTATTTACCCCAAAGTCAATGGTTTTCAGTCCTCCCCTAGTAATAGTTGACTTCCAGGCCAATGGTTTCCAGTCCTCCCCTAGTAATAGTTGACCTTCAGGCCAATGGTTTCCAGTCCTCCCCTAGTAATAGTTGACCTTCAGGCCAATGGTTTCCAGTCCTCCCCTAGTAATAGTTGACCTTCAGGCCAATGGTTTCCAGTCCTCCCCTAGTAATAGTTGACCTTCAGGCCAATGGTTTCCAGTCCTCCCTTAGTAATAGTTGACCTTCAGGCCAATGGTTTCCAGTCCTCCCCTAGTAATAGTTGACCTTAAGGCCAATGGTTTCCAGGCCTCTCCTAGTAATAGTTGACCTTCAGGCCAATGGTTTCCAGTCCTCCCCTAGTAATAGTTGACCTTCAGGCCAATGGTTTCCAGTCCTCCCTGCCCGGGAAGTTCTTATTTGTCTTTCATTTGTCTCTAGTTTTGTTTCTTGTGAAAGGGCCCACCAGTAGGTTCAGGGAGTTGGCCAGGATGGCCTTTATTTTGTCTTCCCGTAAAAACCAAGACGTAACATTTATATTCCACTCAAGACATCTCCTAATGATGTCAGCAGTAGCTACATACTGTATGTTTTCCAAGGCTTTACTTCCAGAGGAACGGCATTGATCAGGAGCTGAATGTATTGATTCATTGCCCTCATTCCCGCTATTGGATGCCCATACCATTCTGTGTTCTTCTATCACACCCTATCATCAACCTTGGTGGGAAAAAAGGACAGGAGGTGTAAGGGAGAGCCCTCTCATCAGTTTGGCCTCTTTCAGGTACCCCACCTGGATTGTTACCCCAGCTATACAGCCAGTCATGCCACAAAGCGATCATTGTACACTTTTCTCAGCCCACAGAAATCTGTTCCTACCAAGAAAGGGACAGTTGGTTGCATTTACCCCCCACCCCAAGCCAATGGCTTCCAGTCCTCTCCTGGTAATAGTTGACCTCCAGGCCAATGGTTTCTAGTCCTCCCTGGGAAGTCCTTTTTAGTCTTTTATTTGTCTCTAGTTTTGTAAGTTTCTTAAGAAAGGGCCCACCAGTAGGTTCAGGGAGATGGTCTGTTCATTGTCTTCCCGTAAAAAAAACCCAAGACGTAACATTTATATTCCACCCAAGACATCTCCTAATGATGTCAGCAGTAGCTACATATGTTTTCCAAGGCTTTTTCTCCCAGAGGAACGGCTTTGCTCAGGAGCCGAATGTATTGATTTATTGCCCTCATTCCTCCGCTATTGGATATATTTTTTTTTGTTAACTTTTTGATAAATGGCTTTGCATACCAGGCAAGGCCCATACAGATCTTTAATAAAAAGAAGGTGGGAAAGAAAATAAACATGAAGCGTGTCATGGAATGACCGGCCCGTCACATCTGGAGCAGATCCCAGAAAAAAAGGTTGAATGGGAAATCATAGAGATGTTACATAAGCTTCCTCTAAAGTCATTGTCCCCCCCCCCTCCTCTCCTCTCCTCTCCTCTCCTCTCCTCTCCCTACCCCGACACATCAGGCCCCGGTCTGTTCACACATGGAGACGCTTCCTTGAGTGAGACAGATAATAAAGTTAGAAAGAGATGTTCTCTCCGAAGCCTTGTGACAGATCCAATACCATCACAAATTACTGCCACTGCAATGCATGATTAATCTGGTCCAGGATGCTTCACGTTAGGGGAGGTTTTAATAAATCACTGCCAGGGCTTATTATGGAATGTTAACAAGGAGGCTTGGATTTCGGATGGCATCCTGCGAAGATGTGTCCTGTGTCCTCCAGCGCTCTCGCCTCTCGTCATGCCCAGTAATAGGTGTCTCTCATGTTTAGTCATTTGCGCTCCATTAAACGAGCCGGCGCACTGGCTTTAATTGCCGCCGGCATTCACACCTCCCATGGATCGGGCAATCGTTCTTCGGCAACCCCACAACTTGTATGACCTCGGTGTAGGAATGTGCGCCAGGCTTGTCGTCGTTACCCAACGGTGGTTTTGCCGGGATCACTTAACGCCCAAAGGGAGGAGGACATCGAATGGATGCACCCCCCCGACCACCTCGCCCTCGGTACACCCCGAGGAGTGCGCTATCTTGTGGATTACAACTTGTTATATAGAAGAGATAGGGAAGGAAATGTTGGAAAACGGAGAGAGGCACCTGAATATGAATCAGAATATGAACTGTCCAATGAAATGCTACCCCCCCCCCCCCCCACCGCCGCTACATTTATGTGTCTTCTACCGGCACTGCACAGGGGGGCCAAACTGAGACGTTGTGTTTTGCCACAATGTTGGTAAAAAGAGACATAGAGGTTCCTCTACTAAAGACATATAGACTGGTCAGTTTCCAAAGGGAATTACCCCATTGGCTTAGTGCAGTGGACTCCAAACAGTGAGCCCATCAGCCGAATGCAGCAGTTTGCTTGCCTTGTTGCTCCTCCCAATGATATGAGGCATTATTCCTCCCACTGATACCAATGACGGGGCACTATTCCTCCCACTGATACCAATGATGGGACACTATTCCTCCCACTGATACCAATTATGGGACACTATTCCTCCCACTGATACCAATGATGGAGCACTATTCCTCCCACTGATACCAATGATGGGACACTATTCCTCCCACTGATACCAATGATGGGGCTCCATTCCTCCCACTGATACCAATGATGGGGCTCCATTCCTCCCACTGACACCAATGATGGGACACTATTCCTCCCACTGATACCAATGATGGGGCACTATTCCTTCCACTGATACCAATGATGGGACACTATTCCTCCCACTGACACCAATGATGGGACACTATTCCTCCCACTGACACCAATGATGGGGCACTATTCCTCCCACTGATACCAATGATGGGACACTATTGATCTTTTATTAAAAGAATCAAGCAACCAATTTTATACAAAAGTAAAAAACAAAACCATAGTACAAAACTTCAACAGAAATCCAAGGAATACACATCCATGTTCAGAATATATACAATATATACATAATCCGTTACCAAAACTATTTACATAAAGCAGCAGAGAAGGCCTAAGAGGCACAACCCATCACCTATGTACGCAGCCATTTATCAAAAATTAATCCAAAAAAATAATAATCTAGGGTGATAAGAGACAGACAGCCACACCCGGGAAAGAGACTCCTGGCAGTCAGGGAGGCTTGAAACCCCTCCACGCCTTCAACCAAGCCTCCTGACTCCGCTTGTCTCTCTCGAGCACCCGAATCTTCTCCACCTCATGCAAAATGTCATACACCACCACCTGAACAGGAAGGATTTTACGCCGAATGCAGACCTGACACCGTGCGTTCCAAGTGAAATAACGGACTACTAGGCTAACTAGAAAAAGTGTATCTAAACAAAATACCCCACCAGTATTGAATGCTCCATACACCCACTCAGCATAACCCAGCCTGGAGAGGAAAGGGACACCGAGGGCCCGTCCCACCTGTTTGTACACCTCTATGTTAAAAGGGCAATGAAGCAGAAAATGGTCCATAGTCTCCTCCTCACCTGCACACTCCTCCCGAGGACAGCTACGATCCACCCCACTGCGGAATTTCAAATTGCCCCTAACATAGAGCCTCCCATGGAAGCACATCCAGGCCAGATCCCTGAATTTAGGAGGTACTCTGTCCAAATTAATAAGTCTTAACCCTGCCCTCAAAACTGGGCCTGGGCAATCCCTTAAGGCCAGTGGGTCATGAAAGACTTCGCTCAAGACTCGACTCATAAGGACTTTCCTCGGAACCGATCTGAGATCTTCAGCCGACAATCGCCACTGCCGTAATAACTTCAGGCACGGAGCGACATAGGCTGGTAGCTGACCACGATGACCCCTGAGATTCTTCACTTGGCCACCTTCTTCCCAAAGTCGCAGAAAAGGCCTAAACCAAGATCTAAAAATGCCTGCCCATCCAGGAGGTTCCACTGCAAGCATATTACCAATATTAAACTTGAGAAAAAGCAGTGAAAAGAAAAGAACTGGGTTGACCATACCTAAGCCACCCTCCCTCCTGGATAGATAGGTGACATTCCTCTTGATGGGGTTCAGTCTGTTCCCCCACAACATCTGGAAGAACACACTACTGACCCTAGCATAGAGAGACACTGGCAAGATGCAGACAAAGCTGACATACAAAAAGATCGGAATCAGATAAGTCTTAATCAGATCAACCCTTTCCCTCATAGATAACTTCCATTTCTTCCAGCTGACCACCTTAGTATTGGCAATTTCCAGTCTGCCTTCCCAGTTTTTGAGGCCATAATCGCCGGGTCCAAATTCAATGCCTAGAATCTTAATTCTTTCCTGGGGCACTGGAAAGGTGTCCGGGAGATCAAAACCCTCACCTTCCTTTCCCATCCAGAAGACTTCACTCTTTTCCTGATTGATCTTGGAGCCTGATGCTTCAGAATACCGTGATGTCAGAGAGACCACCTCCTCTGCTTCATCCGCCCCGGTGACAATCACCGACACATCGTCCGCATAGGCAACAACCCTCAAAGGCGGCTCACCCGGGAGACCCACCGGTACCCCACACAACATGCCGCTCTCTAGCCTCCTGATGAAAGGGTCGATTGCAAACACATAGAGCAGGGGACTCAGGGGACAACCCTGGCGCACCCCGGAGCCAACCTCAAAGGACTGCCCAACCCAACCATTAACAAGAGGAAAGCTTTCTGCCCCCTTATACAAGACTTTTAACCAATCGACAAAACCACCCGGCAGACCGTACTTACTAAGGAGCAACCACAGGTACTCATGGTTGACACGATCAAAAGCCTTTGCCTGATCCAATGTCAGCAAATACTTTCCCCAGCCTGCAGCCCTGCACCGCTCCAAGGCCTCCCGGACAGCTAAAACCGCTGTGAAGGTGCACCTACCCTGGACCGAACAGTGCTGATGGCGAGAAAGCAAAGACTCTGCTACTGACGATAGGCGCCAGAAAAATATCTTTGCCAGTATCTTTCTATCGACATTAAGAAGGCTGATGGGGCGCCAATTCTCAATCATCGAAGGATCTTTACCCTTTGAAAGAAGAATCACAGCCGAGTGCCTCATGGAAGGGGGAAGTACCCCCTCAGCAAGGCAACTGTTAAAAACCTCTACCAAATGTGGGGCCAGAATAGACTTAAAGGCTTTGTAAAACTCAGCCGTCAAGCCATCCGGTCCAGGTGACTTTTTGATGGCAAGTTGTTCAATTGCCCTCATCACCTCTTCAACTGTGATCTCCTGTCAAATTCATCAATGGGACATCTTCATCATTTAGACCTGGAGTAGAGTCCAAAAAGCTTTCCATCTTGTCACGGTCAAGCTCTTTCCTCCCAAGAAGGTCAGCATAAAAGGACCTCACGACCTCCAGAATCCCTGACCTGGACTTTGTCAAGGAACCTGTACTGTCTTTAAGGCCAACGACCGTTTTAACAGCTACACCTTGTTTGCAGTTCTGGTAAGGGTCAGGCGAGTGGTACTTCCCATAGTCCCTCTCCAGAACCAAAGAGGCATGCCGGTCATATTGACACTTCCTGAGAAGGAGTTTCACTTCGGAGATTTCCCCAGGATCTCCACCTCTCGAGACAAGAATATCCAGCTTCCTCCGTAAACGTTGGTAGGTCATGTATTTATTAAACTGTTTTCTATTGGCTAGGCCCCTGAAGAATCCAGCGATCCTCTTTTTGGTCAGCTCCCACCACTCAGCCTTGCTGCTACAAAAGTCCAGGATGGTCACCTGTGCCTGAAAGAATTCCTCAAAGGATTGTCTAACATGTTCTTCCTTGAGTAGAGTTGAATTCAATCTCCAGATGCCCTTACCCCTCTGAGGGGCGTCTGAAGCATTCAGGACCACAGATAGCATACAGTGATCAGAGAACTCCACTGCCTGCACCACTGGGGGTGAGAAAGCAGAGGTCTCCTTCAAAAAAAACCTATCTATTCTACTCTGACTATTACCTCGATGAAAGGTGAACCCAGTGTCATCCGGGAGGTGCTTAATGTGCACATCCACAAGACCAGCATCCCTAACCATACTATTTAAAAAAACGCTATCATATCCCAGCCTGTCCTTGAAGTCCTTCCTGTCCTTGGGCCTAGTTACTGTATTAAAGTCACCTCCAAAGACCACTTGCCGGGATGTAAAAAGAAATGGCTTGATCCTTGTAAAAAGGCATTTCCTGTCCCACTTTGTGTGCGGCCCATAGACATTAATTAGGCGCAGGTCCTGCCCTCCCACAAGGACGTCTAAGACCATACATCTCCCAATCTCCACCTCAATAACCCGCCGGATAGTTACCATGCCGGTTTTAAACAACACCGCCACACCGCCGTAAGGCTCGGCCGCAAGAGACCAGTAAGATGGACCATACCTCCACTCTCTCTTGGCCATATGAATATCTGCCAAGGAGGTGAGCCTAGTCTCTTGCAAAAATAAAATTTCAGCATCTAATTGGCTGAACAAAAAGAAGGCCATAGAACGAGCTCTTACTGACTTAATGCTGGCGACATTTATTGTCACCACTTTTAACGGAGGGGGAACCGCCATTTGGGTTATTGGGTGGATTGCTTCTTAGCTCCCCTCTGCTGCTCATCACCAGAAGCCTCTCTCTTTCTTGAGGCCGCCTCAAACTCCATCTCAGAATCAGAACTTCGCTCCGAAGAAGCTCCAGATGAGGAAATCTCCCACTTAGAGGACCTATAACGGTTGGAGACAGGCACTGGAGCCGTCCTCACCACCTGCTTCTTCCGCTTCCCAACCTTCCTTCTCTCCTCCAGGTACTGCAGGTCAGCTTCAGAGATGCCCTTATCTCCTGTTTTTTTCTTTGAAGTCTTTACAGAAGACTCCTTTAGAGAGGCAGAAGCGATCTTTTTAATACCCACTACCACTCCTGGTGGGGGGGTTGCTCCCTTTGAATCTGACTTAGGAGGGGTAGACTCCTGGGGGGTAACTGACTCGGGGGGCACAGACTTGGAAGGTTCTGACACATGAGGAGAGGGTACAGTAGGCTGGGGGGACACAGAGACAGATACAGAAGGAATACTTACAGACACAGGAGGGGTGGCCACAGGAACTGGAGAGGGATCCTGAGCAGGACCAGGGGAGTCAGTCACCGCAGAGGAGGATGGTACACCAGGGGCATCACCCTCCATCCCGTCCAGCCTTGACATGTCATCAATTACCTCCTTCTCCATATTGTGCCAGGCTTCAGGACATCTGCTGTAGGGGTGGCCAAGGCGCAGGCACAGGTTGCACCTGATCATCTCGGTGCAGTCCTTGGCCATATGACCCTGACCCCGACACACTGAACATATCAAGGCTGAACAGGAAGAGCTCAAATGCCCCTTTTCTCCACAGCGGTGACACAGCTTCGGCTGACCAGGGTAGAAAATAGTCATCCTATCCCTCCCTATAAAAGCTGAGGAGGGCAGGTGACGGACAACATTCCCATCCCTGGCCAACCTGACTGTAACCGACCAACCCCCAGTCCAGATGTTACGTTCATCAAGTATTTTGCTGGGCTTAGTCAAAACCTCACCATAGTTCCTTAACCAGACCTCTAGGTCCCGAGCAGGAACACTCTCATTGGTGAGTATGATGGTTATCTTTTTCACCGTTGACCTTTGCGAAACCGCAACTGGGGCCAGACCTTCCCATTCAGGTCTTGACCTGCACCGAGCCTCATATCGCTCCCAGAACAGGTCAAGACCCTCTGGCCTGGTGAAACTAATGGTATAATCCCGTGTCCCAGCAACATGTATTAGAGCATACAGGTCATTTGCCCCAAAACCCATCCCCAAAATCAAATCCACCACTGCACGCCGTGCTGGAGGGATCGCACCACCTTCCCATTTGAGAATTACCACATTTCTTCTCGGACCCCCAGCAGAAGCCAGAGACCCAAGACCAGATCCTGGGGTGCCCAAAGTGGTAGGCTGCAGGGGGAAACCCCGCTTGGGGGCGGAGCCACCAGGAGCAGAGCTACCACCTGAGCAAACGTGGGTTTATCAGGGCCAAGGCCCCACACTGAAGTCACAGTAGTCTGTTCATTATTATTATTTGCTTGGACTGAGCTGGGACGATTGTCCATCACACTTGTACAATTGCTATCAGTCACACACACGTTCAATTTCCCATCAGGAATAGTCACAGTTGCTGCAATACCAGCTGTCTCCTGATGCTGCACTGTAGAGTCTCCAGCAGCTGTGGGGCAAACATCTTTAGACTCAGCCAAAGGAGAGTTAATAGGCTCTGCTGACACCGGTAGTTCCTTTTCAGAAATGTCATTTTTTAAATGCAGCTCTTGCTGCGCTGCAGCATTAGCAGGTACAACATTGCTACACATAGCATTAGAAACTTGAGTGTCACTGGGCACACTTTCAACATTGCTCATGGTGTTAGATGACACAAAAACAGATTCATCCCCTGCTTGGGGCTTGACATTATCAGGCACATTATCAGTTATGTCCTCGTCACCAAACGCCAGCTGATCCCCCCGCACAGGAGACTCCATTGCCTGGATGGCCCTGAGCATGCCTCCTGAGTCCTGGGAAGGCATGGGGCTGCTTACCTCTACCTGAGGGGGCAGGGGGTCAGAACTGGGGGTCTCCTCCTCCACCTCCATCTTTGTCATCCTCGCAAACCTGTTATCATTGTAAAACTTTTCCTTAAATGGCCCATCCCTTCCTTCCATGATGGACACAATGGTCTCCTGATGTTCAACCCGGACCTTGGCCAGTTGGATCTCCGGATCCATGGACTCACGTTTCTGGCTGTGCAAGCCCTCACGCTGCCTTCTCAGGCGCTTCAGCTCCGCTCTCAGTTTATAGAGCTTGTCTCTTTCTCTATTCAGGGCTTTAATCCCGGCCACCACTCGCTCCTGAATTGCCTCTGAGCCTTCATCCTTACCAGGGGCAGAAAGATCACAAGCCATGGTTTGTACAGAGGAAGGCATGTCACCTGATGGCCCAGGAGATGGCTGGGAGCTTCCAGCAGGAGAGGCCCTGCTGGCCTCCATGGCTTCCCCAGAAAGGGGCCAGGAGAGCTGGGATAGATTTCCTCACCAGTCCCCTCTCACACGGATCTGCAGCAGCTCCAGAGAGACAGCCTCCTCCTGACACACCTGTGCTCCAATGATGGGTGGGGCACTATTCCTCCCACTGACACCAATGATGGGACACTATTCCTCCCACTGACACCAATGATATGGCAATATTCCTCCCACTGATACCAATGATGGGGCACTATTCCTCCCACTGATACCAATGATGGGACACTATTCCTCCCACTAATACCAATGATGGGGCACTATTCCTCTCACTGATACCAATGATGGGACACTATTCCTCCCACTGATACCAATGATGGGGCACTATTCCTCCCACTGATACCAATGATGGGACACTATTCCTCCCACTGATACCAATGATGGGACACTATTCCTCCCACTGATACCAATGATGGGACACTATTCCTCCCACTGACATCAATGATGGGACACTATTCCTCCCACTGATACCAATGATGGGGCACTATTCCTTCCACTGATACCAATGATGGGACATTATTCCTCCCACTAATACCAATGATGGGACACTATTCCTCCCACTAATACCAATGATGGGGCACTATTCCTCTCACTGATACCAATGATGGGGCTCTATTCCTCCCACTGACACCAATGATGGGACACTATTCCTCCCACTGACATCAATGATGGGACACTATTCCTCCCACTGATACCAATGATGGGGCTCTATTCCTCCCACTGACACCAATGATGGGACACTATTTCTCTCACTGATACCAATGATGGGACACTATTCCTCCCACTAATACCAATGATGGGGCACTATTCCTCTCACTGATACCAATGATGGGGCTCTATTCCTCCCACTGACACCAATGATGGGACACTATTCCTCCCACTGACATCAATGATGGGACACTATTCCTCCCACTGATACCAATGATGGGGCTCTATTCCTTCCACTGATACCAATGATGGGACACTATTCCTCCCACTAATACCAATGATGGGGCACTATTCCTCTCACTGATACCAATGATGGGACACTATTCCTCCCACTGATACCAATGATGGAGCACTATTCCTCCCACTGATACCAATGATGGGGCACTATTCCTCCCACTGACACCAATGATGGGACACTATTCCTCTCACTGATACCAATGATGGGGCAATATTCCTCCCACTGATACCAATGATGGGGCACTATTCCTTCCACTGATACCAATGATGGGACACTATTCCTCCCACTAATACCAATGATGGGGCACTATTCCTCTCACTGATACCAATGATGGGACACTATTCCTCCCACTGATACCAATGATGGGGCACTATTCCTCCCACTGATACCAATGACGGGGCACTATTCCTCTCACTGATACCAATGATGGGACACTATTCCTCCCACTGATACCAATGATGGGGCACTATTCCTCCCACTGATACCAATGATGGGACACTATTCCTCACACTGATACCAATGATGGGACACTATTCCTCCCACTGATACCAATGATGGGACACTATTCCTCCCACTGATACCAATGATGGGACACTATTCCTCCCACTGACATCAATGATGGGACACTATTCCTCCCACTGATACCAATGATGGGGCACTATTCCTTCCACTGATACCAATGATGGGACACTATTCCTCCCACTAATCCCAATGATGGGGCACTATTCCTCTCACTGATACCAATGATGGGACATTATTCCTCCCACTGATACCAATGATGGAGCACTATTCCTCCCACTGATACCAATGATGGGACACTATTCCTCCCACTGATACCAATGATGGGGCTCCATTCCTCCCACTGACACCAATGATGGGACACTATTTCTCTCACTGATACCAATGATGGGACACTATTCCTCCCACTAATACCAATGATGGGGCACTATTCCTCTCACTGATACCAATGATGGGACACTATTCCTCCCACTGATACCAATGATGGGGCACTATTCCTCCCACTGATACCAATGATGGGACACTATTCCTCCCACTGATACCAATGATGGGGCACTATTCCTCACACTGATATCAATGATGGGACACTATTCCTCCCACTGATACCAATGATGGGACACTATTCCTCCCACTGATACCAATGATGGGACACTATTCCTCCCACTGACATCAATGATGGGACACTATTCCTCCCACTGATACCAATGATGGGGCACTATTCCTTCCACTGATACCAATGATGGGACACTATTCCTCCCACTAATACCAATGATGGGGCACTATTCCTCTCACTGATACCAATGGTGGGACACTATTCCTCCCACTGATACCAATGATGGGGCACTATTCCTCCCACTGATACCAATGATGGGACACTATTCCTCCCACTGATACCAATGATGGGGCTCTATTCCTCCCACTGACACCAATGATGGGACACTATTTCTCTCACTGATACCAATGATGGGGCACTATTCCTCCCACTATTGTCTAAACCGCTGGCAACAAAAGTCAGTACACCCCTAAGTGAAAATGTCCAAATTAGGCCCAAAGTGTCAATATTTTGTGTGGCCACCATTATTTTCCAGCACTGCCTTAACCCTCTTGGGCATGGAGGTCACCAGAGCTTCACAGGTTGTCTCTGGAGTCCTCTTCCCCTCCCCCATGATGATATCACGGAGCTGGTGGATGTTGGAGACCTTGCGCTCCTCCACCTTCCGTTTGAGGATGTCCCACAGATGATCAATAGGGTTTAGGTCTGGAGACATGCTTGGCCAGTCCATCATCTTTACCCTCAGCTTCTTTAGCAAGGCAGTGGTGGTCTTGGAGGTGTGTTTGGGGTGGTTATCATGTTGGAATACTGCCCTGCGGCCCAGTCTCTGAATGGAGGGGGATCATCCTCGGCTTATGGTTGAGTTATTTTGAGGGGACAGCAAATTTACACTGTTATACAAGCTGTACACTCACTACTTTACATTGTAGACAAGTGTCATTTCTTCAGTGTTGTCACATGAAAAGATAGAAGAAAAGATTTACAAAAATGTGGGGGTGTACTTACTTTTTTGTGAGATAATGTCTATTACCCACGAAAACTGGGAATTTTGTTCACCAGACTTGTACTGGTCGGTGGAAAATTGCCGATCCCCTTTCCTTTTCTTCCACCGGTCTGAAGAATGTCCACATTGTAGCCGGATGAGAAGTGACAGTAATATGACAATGTAACATATCGCTCCAATAATGGAAGGAGCTCCCAGCTTCGGAGATGTGATGTCCGGGGGGGGGGGCGGGGAGGGGGGAGGGGGGGAGCCCCCCCGATACTTTGTAAAGACGGTGAACGAGTTAGCACATCTGTCCAGATTTCTTCCCAGGGATTCTACCGTGAGAGACACACCGCCAAATCCCACCGAGTCCCCCCGTTCACTTGTCAGAGGATCCTGCTGATGAAAATAAACAGATGTGACCGGGATAGGAAAAGAACGGCGAGTCGCTGCCGCGGGTTCGCCGAAAAACACGCCAACACCTGGACGCCGGAATCTTCTCCGCTCCACCTGGGACCGGCTTTCTCCTCCATTTATTGGGGTTTTTTTTTTTTTTTTTGGAGCTTGTCACATTTTACTGCCCATTTCCATCTCATCGCTGAGAAGCGCGCTTCACCGGACGCCGAAAACGAGACGGGTATCATGGCGGCCGTGCCACCTATAGATCTGTGTGAATGGTGACACCGGATACAATGGTAATTGCTTATAGCTGCTTATATTTTGCCTTCCATCAATTCATCCCTTTTTTTTTTTTTTTTAATAAATAAATCATTTCCGTTTTAATGACACGCCTTATTTTAGTCCCAATGATGTCATCACCGGGTTCTCTGAGCTTCTCTATGCAATGCAGGCAGATTGTGGCTGGTGGGAGGGGCCAGGCAGGGGGCTGAACATAGCTTCCTGAAAACATCACAGCACCCGGCCTGTTCATAGAACTCAGCAGTGACCCTCCAGGTGTTCCCGGGCTGGTCAATGCAGACTGCCATGGCTGCTATGCTTGAACATCATCCCCGGGTATCCCACAGAAGTCTATGGGCCGGGCTTATCTGGGTCATTCGCCATGGCCATACACTTGGAGGAGGGCTCCATACACTCGGAGGAGAGCTCCATACACTTGGAGGGGACTCCATACACTCGGAGGAGGGTTCCATACACTTGGAGGAGGACTCCATACACTCGGAGGAGAGCTCCATACACTTGGAGGAGGGCTCCATACACTCGGAGGAGGGCTCCATACACTCAGGGGAGAGCTCCATACACTCGGAGGAGGGCTCCATACACTCAGGGGAGAGCTCCATACACTCGGAGGAGGGCTCCATACACTCGGAGGAGAGCTCCATACACTCGGAGGAGGGCTCCATACACTCGGAGGAGAGCTCCATACACTTGGAGGAGGGTTCCATACACTCGGAGGAGGGTTCCATACACTTGGAGGAGGACTCCATACACTCGGAGGAGAGCTCCATACACTCGGAGGAGGGCTCCATACACTCGGAGGAGAGCTCCATACACTTGGAGGAGGGCTCCATACACTCGGAGGAGGGCTCCATACACTCAGGGGAGAGCTCCATACACTCGGAGGAGGGCTCCATACACTCGGAGGAGGGCTCCATACACTTGGAGGAGGGCTCCATACACTCGGAGGAGGGCTCCATACACTCGGAGGAGGGCTCCATACACTTTGAGGAGAGCTCCATACACTTGGAGGAGGGCTTCATACACTCGGAGGAGGGCTCCATACACTTGGAGGAGGGTTCCATACACTTGGAGGAGGACTTCATACACTCGGAGGAGGGCTCCATACACTTGGAGGAGGGCTCCATACACTCGGAGGAGGGCTCCATACACTTGGAGGAGGGCTTCATACACTCGGAGGAGGGCTCCATACACTCGGAGGAGGGCTCAACACACTTGGAGGAGAGCTCCATACACTCAGAGAAGAGCTCCATACACTTGGAGGAGGGTTCCATATACTTGGAGGAGGACTCCATACACTCGGAGGAGGGCTCCATACACTCAGAGAAGAGCTCCATACACTTGGAGGAGGGTTCCATATACTTGGAGGAGGACTCCATACACTCGGAGGAGGGCTTCATACACTCGGAGGAGGACTCCATACACTCGGAAGAGGGCTCCATACACTCGGAGGAGGGCTCCATACACTCGGAGGAGGGCTCAACACACTTGGAGGAGGGCTCCATACACTCAGAGAAGAGCTCCATACACTTGGAGGAGGACTCCATACACTCGGAGGAGGGCTCCATACACTTGGAGGAGGACTCCATACACTTGGAGGAGGGCTCCATACACTGGGAGGAGGGCTTCATACACTCAGAGGAGGGGTCCATACACTCGGAGGAGGGCTCCATACACTCGGAGGAGGGCTCCATACACTTGGGGGAGAGCTCCATACACTCGGAGGAGGGCTCCATACACTCGGAGGAGAGCTCCATACACTTGGAGGAGGGCTCCATACACTCGGAGGAGGGCTCCATACACTCAGGGGAGAGCTCCATACACTCGGAGGAGGGCTCCATACACTCGGAGGAGGGCTCCATACACTCGGAGGAGGGCTCCATACACTTGGAGGAGGGCTCCATACACTGGGAGGATTGCTTCATACACTCAGAGGAGGGGTCCATACACTCAGCGGAGGGCTTCCTACACAGGGAGGAGAGCTCCATACACTCAGAGGAGGGCTTCTTACACTCGGAGGAGGGCTCCATACACTCGGAGGAGGGCTACATACACTCAGGGGAGAGCTCCATACACTCGGAGGAGGGCTCCATATACTCGGAGGAGAGCTACATACACTTGGAGGGGACTCCATACACTCGGAGGAGAGTTCCATACACTCGGAGGAGGGCTCCATACACTCGGAGGAGGGCTACATACACTCAGGGGAGAGCTCCATACACTCGGAGGAGGGCTCCATACACTTGGAGGAGGACTCCATACACTCGGAGGAGGGCTCCATACACTTGGAGGAGGACTCCATACACTCGGAGGAGGACTCCATACACTCGGAGGAGAGCTCCATACACTTGGAGGAGAGCTCCATACACTTGGAGGAGAGCTCCATACACTCGGAGGAGGGCTCCATACACTTGGAGGAGAGCTCCATACACTCGGAGGAGGGCTCCATACACTCGGAGGAGAGCTACATACACTTGGAGGGGACTCCATACACTCGGAGGAGAGTTCCATACACTCGGAGGAGGGTTCCATACACTTGGAGGAGGACTCCATACACTCGGAGGAGGGCTCCATACACTTGGAGGAGGGCTCCATACACTTGGAGGAGGACTCCATACACTCGGAGGAGAGCTCCATACACTCAGAGGAGGGCTTCCTACACTCGGAGGAGAGCTTTATACACTCAGAGGAGGGCTTCTTACACTCGGAGGAGGGCTCCATACACTCGGAGGAGGGCTTCATACACTCAGGGGAGAGCTCCATACACTCGGAGGAGGGCTCCATACACTTGGAGGAGGACTCCATACACTCGGAGGAGGGCTCCATACACTTGGAGGAGGACTCCATACACTCGGAGGAGGGCTCCATACACTCGGAGGAGGGCTCCATACACTCGGAGGAGGGCTCCATACACTTGGAGGAGCTCCATACACTCGGAGGAGGGCTTCATACACTCAGAGGAGGGGTCCATACACTCGGAGGAGAGCTCCATACACTCGGAGGAGGGCTCCATACACTCGGAGGAGGGCTTCCTACACTCGGAGGAGACCTCCTTACACTCAGAGGAGGGCTTCTTACACTCGGAGGAGGGCTCCATACACTCGGAGGAGGGCTTCATACACTCAGGGGAGAGCTCCATACACTCGGAGGAGGGCTCCATACACTTGGAGGAGGACTCCATACACTCGGAGGAGGGCTCCATACACTTGGAGGAGAACTCCATACACTCGGAGGAGGACTCCATACACTCGGAGGAGAGCTCCATACACTTGGAGGAGAGCTCCATACACTTGGAGGAGGGCTCCATACACTCGGAGGAGGGCTCCATACACTCGGAGGAGAGCTCCATACACTTGGAGGAGGGCTCCATACACTCGGAGGAGGGCTCCATACACTCGGAGGAGTTCTCCATACACTTGGAGGAGGGCTCCATACACTGGGAGGAGGGCTTCATACACTCAGAGGAGGGGTCCATACACTCGGAGGAGAGCTCCATACACTCGGAGGAGGGCTCCATACACTCGGAGGAGAGCTCCATACACTCAGAGGTGGGCTTCCTACACTCGGAGGAGAGCTCCATATACTCAGAGGAGGGCTTCTTACACTCTGAGGAGGGCTCCATACACTCGGAGGAGGGCTTCATACGCTCAGGGGAGAGCTCCATACACTCGGAGGAGGGCTCCATACACTTGGAGGAGGACTCCATACACTCGGAGGAGGGCTCCATACACTTGGAGGAGGACTCCATACACTCGGAGGAGGACTCCATACACTCGGAGGAGAGCTCCATACACTTGGAGGAGAGCTCCATACACTTGGAGGAGAGCTCCATACACTCGGAGGAGGGCTCCATACACTTGGAGGAGAGCTCTATACACTCGGAGGAGGGCTCCATACACTCGGAGGAGAGCTACATACACTTGGAGGGGACTCCATACACTCGGAGGAGAGTTCCATACACTCGGAGGAGGGCTCCATACACTCGGAGGAGAGCTCCATACACTTGGAGGAGGGCTCCATACACTCGGAGGAGGGCTCCATACACTCGGAGGAGGGCTCCATACACTTGGAGGAGGGCTCCATACACTGGGAGGAGGGCTTCATACACTCAGAGGAGGGGTCCATACACTCGGAGGAGAGCTCCATACACTCGGAGGAGGGCTCCATACACTCGGAGGAGAGCTCCATACACTCGGAGGAGGGCTTCATACACTCAGGGGAGAGCTCCATACACTCGGAGGAGGGCTCCATACACTTAGAGGAGGAATCCATACACTCGGAGGAGGGCTCCATACACTTGGAGGAGGACTCCATACACTCGGAGGAGAGCTCCATACACTTGGAGGAGAGCTCTATACACTCGGAGGAGGGCTCCATACACTCGGAGGAGGGCTCCATACACTCGGAGGAGGGCTCCATACACTTGGAGGAGAGCTCCATACACTCGGAGGAGGGCTCCATACACTCGGAGGAGAGCTCCATACACTTGGAGGAGAGCTCCATACACTCGGAGGAGGGTTCCATACACTCGGAGGAGAGCTCCATACACTTGGAGGGGACTCCATACACTTGGAGGAGGGCTCCATACACTTGGAGGGGGCTCCATACACTCGGAGGAGGACTCCATACACTTGGAGGAGGGCTCCATACACTTGGAGGGGACTCCATACACTCGGAGGAGGGCTCCATACACTTGGAGGGGGCTCCATACACTCGGAGGAGGACTCCATACACTTGGAGGAGGACTTCATACACTCGAAGGAGGGCTCCATACACTCGGAGGAGGACTCCATACACTCGGAGGAGGGCTCCATACACTTGGAGGAGAGCCCAATATACTCGGAGGAGGGCTCCATACACTCGGAGGAGGGTTCCATACACTTGGAGGGGACTCCATACACTCGGTGGAGGGCTCCATACACTCGGAGGAGGGCTCCATACACTTGGAGGAGGGCTCCATACACTCAGAGGAGGACTACATACACTCGGAGGAGGGCTCCATACACTAGGAGGAGAGCTCCATACATTAGGAGGAGGGCTCCATACACTCGGAAGGGGGCTCTATACACGCAGGGGAAGGCTCCATACGCTTGGAGGAGGGCTCCATACATTTGGAGGAGTATTCCATACGCTTGGAGGAGGGCTCCATACACTTGGAGGAGAGCTCCATACACTCGGAGGAGGGCTTCACACTCGGAGGAGGGCTCCATACACTCGGAGGAGAGTTCCATACACTTGGAGGAGGGTTCCATATACTTGGTGGAGAGCTCCATACACTCGGAGGAGGACTCCATACACTCGGAGGAGAGCTCCATACACTTGGAGGAGAGCTCCATACACTTGGAGGAGGGCTCCATACACTCGGAGGAGGGCTCCATACACTCGGAGGAGAGCTCCATACACTTGGAGGAGGGCTCCATACACTCGGAGGAGGGCTCCATACACTCGGAGGAGTTCTCCATACACTTGGAGGAGGGCTCCATACACTGGGAGGAGGGCTTCATACACTCAGAGGAGGGGTCCATACACTCGGAGGAGAGCTCCATACACTCGGAGGAGGGCTCCATACACTCGGAGGAGAGCTCCATACACTCAGAGGTGGGCTTCCTACACTCGGAGGAGAGCTCCATATACTCAGAGGAGGGCTTCTTACACTCTGAGGAGGGCTCCATACACTCGGAGGAGGGCTTCATACGCTCAGGGGAGAGCTCCATACACTCGGAGGAGGGCTCCATACACTTGGAGGAGGACTCCATACACTCGGAGGAGGGCTCCATACACTTGGAGGAGGACTCCATACACTCGGAGGAGGACTCCATACACTCGGAGGAGAGCTCCATACACTTGGAGGAGAGCTCCATACACTTGGAGGAGAGCTCCATACACTCGGAGGAGGGCTCCATACACTTGGAGGAGAGCTCTATACACTCGGAGGAGGGCTCCATACACTCGGAGGAGAGCTACATACACTTGGAGGGGACTCCATACACTCGGAGGAGAGTTCCATACACTCGGAGGAGGGCTCCATACACTCGGAGGAGAGCTCCATACACTTGGAGGAGGGCTCCATACACTCGGAGGAGGGCTCCATACACTCGGAGGAGGGCTCCATACACTTGGAGGAGGGCTCCATACACTGGGAGGAGGGCTTCATACACTCAGAGGAGGGGTCCATACACTCGGAGGAGAGCTCCATACACTCGGAGGAGGGCTCCATACACTCGGAGGAGAGCTCCATACACTCGGAGGAGGGCTTCATACACTCAGGGGAGAGCTCCATACACTCGGAGGAGGGCTCCATACACTTAGAGGAGGAATCCATACACTCGGAGGAGGGCTCCATACACTTGGAGGAGGACTCCATACACTCGGAGGAGAGCTCCATACACTTGGAGGAGAGCTCTATACACTCGGAGGAGGGCTCCATACACTCGGAGGAGGGCTCCATACACTCGGAGGAGGGCTCCATACACTTGGAGGAGAGCTCCATACACTCGGAGGAGGGCTCCATACACTCGGAGGAGAGCTCCATACACTTGGAGGAGAGCTCCATACACTCGGAGGAGGGTTCCATACACTCGGAGGAGAGCTCCATACACTTGGAGGGGACTCCATACACTTGGAGGAGGGCTCCATACACTTGGAGGGGGCTCCATACACTCGGAGGAGGACTCCATACACTTGGAGGAGGGCTCCATACACTTGGAGGGGACTCCATACACTCGGAGGAGGGCTCCATACACTTGGAGGGGGCTCCATACACTCGGAGGAGGACTCCATACACTTGGAGGAGGACTTCATACACTCGAAGGAGGGCTCCATACACTCGGAGGAGGACTCCATACACTCGGAGGAGGGCTCCATACACTTGGAGGAGAGCCCAATATACTCGGAGGAGGGCTCCATACACTCGGAGGAGGGTTCCATACACTTGGAGGGGACTCCATACACTCGGTGGAGGGCTCCATACACTCGGAGGAGGGCTCCATACACTTGGAGGAGGGCTCCATACACTCAGAGGAGGACTACATACACTCGGAGGAGGGCTCCATACACTAGGAGGAGAGCTCCATACATTAGGAGGAGGGCTCCATACACTCGGAAGGGGGCTCTATACACGCAGGGGAAGGCTCCATACGCTTGGAGGAGGGCTCCATACATTTGGAGGAGTATTCCATACGCTTGGAGGAGGGCTCCATACACTTGGAGGAGAGCTCCATACACTCGGAGGAGGGCTTCACACTCGGAGGAGGGCTCCATACACTCGGAGGAGAGTTCCATACACTTGGAGGAGGGTTCCATATACTTGGTGGAGAGCTCCATACACTTTAACATTATAAAAGTAAGAAAGCCACGGTAAGCATGAAGTAATCACGTTGAGTAATTTGTTGCCAAAAAAACTGATTTTGTCGAATGTTCATTTCTCTGATTTTGCCACACGACCTATATTAGAATGTTCTCATTAAATCCTTTCATGCGGTAAAACCCATCTCAATATGTGCTGTGTCAAATTAGTGTCGCGTAGAATGACAGAGCTGGGAAGAGCTGGGGGGGCTGGCCGTTGGCAGTGCGGGCCAAGCAAGGGCAAAATGTCCTCTTTACTCTCCAGTCCTGCCAAATGCGCCTTCAGTGCCGTCTTCATCCTATCATCGGGGTCACATACTGAGCAAGAAAGTCATTCTGTCAGCTTCATGCAACTAACAGATGTCAATTGATGTAATAAGGGAAAAATGCTTTACTTTTCTAAAATATTTTTTGTTAGAATGTGATATTATAGACAGTAGAAGTCTTGCCGGAGAAGAGGCTTGTTTGACGGGTTCCATCCAGTTCGATGTATAAGAGTCTCACGTCAGGTAGAGATCGGTATAAACCACATGACTGCGAAAAATGGAAAAAAATCGGGATTTGTCCTAAAACTTACCAAATTGCTTGACGTGAATATCTTGTAGCTGATCATTTTAATTAGGATCTAGTTTATAGTCCAAATCTTCCATACTTCACCTCCGTAACATCTCCAAATTACATCCCTTTTTAACTGTTGAAACCACTAAGCAACATATTCACTCCCTTGTTATCTCTCGTCTTGACTCTTCTAATCCCCCCTCATTGGTCAACCTCTCCGCAGGTTTTCCCTCCTCAGTCTATCATGGATGCTGCTGCCAGACTCATCCACCTTACCAACCATTCTCTGCCAATCCTTCCACTGGCCTCCATTCAGTGTCCACCAGCCCACTCTGTCAATTCCTCTTCAATGTCCTCCACCCCTCTCTGCCAATCCCTCCACTGGCCTCTATTCAGTGTCCACCACCCCTCTCTGCCAATCCCTCCACTGGCCTCCATTCAGTGTCCACCAGCCCACTCTGTCAATTCCTCTTCAATGTCCTCCACCCCTCTCTGCCAATCCCTCCACTGGCCTCTATTCAGTGTCCACCACCCCTCTCTGCCAATCCCTCCACTGGCCTCTATTCAGTGTCCACCACCCCACTCTGCCAATCCCTCCACTGGCCTCCATTCAGTGTCCACAATCCCTCCACTGGCCTCCATTCAGTGTCCACAATCCCTCCACTGGCCTCCATTCAATGTCCTCCACCCCTCTCTGCCAATCCCTCCACTGTCCTCCATTCAGTGTCCTCCACCCCTCTCTGCCAATCCCTCCACTGTCCTCCGTTCAATGTCCTCCACCCCTCTCTGCCAATCCCTCCACTGGCCTCTATTCAGTGTCCACCACCCCACTCTGCCAATCCCTCCACTGGCCTTCATTCAGTGTCCACAATCCCTCCACTGGCCTCCATTCAGTGTCCACCACCCCACTCTGCCAATCCTTCCACTGACCTCCATTCAGTGTCCTCCACCCCTCTCTGCCAATCCCTCCACTGGCCTCCATTCAGTGTCCACCACCCCACTCTGCCAATCCCTCCATTGGCCTCCATTCAGTTTTCACCAACCATCTCTGCCAATCCTTCCACTGACCTCCATTCAGTGTCCACCACCCCACTCTGCCAATCCTTCCACTGACCTCCATTCAGTGTCCTCCACCCCTCTCTGCCAATCCCTCCACTGGCCTCTATTCAGTGTCCTCCATCCCTCTCTACTAATCCCTCCACTGACCTCCATTCAGTGTCTTCCGCCCCTCTATGCCAATCCCTCCACTGGCCTCCATTCAGTGTCCACCACCCCTCCCTGCTAATCCCTCCACTGGCCTCCATTCAGTGTCCACCACCCCACTCTGCCAATCCTTCCACTGACCTCCATTCAGTGTCCTCCACCCCTCTCTGCCGATCCATCCACTGGCCTCCATTCAGTGTCCACCACCTCACTCTGCCAATCCCTCCACTGGCCTCCATTCAGTTTTCACCAACCCTCTCTGCCAATCCTTCCACTGACCTCCATTCAGTGTCCTCCACCCCTCTCTGCCGATCCCTCCACTGGCCTCCATTCAGTGTCCACCACCCCACTCTGCCAATCCCTCCACTGGCCTCCATTCAGTTTTCACCAACCCTCGTTGCCAATCCTTCCACTAACCTCCATTCAGTGTCCTCCACCCCTCTCTGCCGATCCATCCACTGGCCTCCATTCAGTGTCCACCACCTCACTCTGCCAATCCCTCCACTGGCCTCCATTCAGTTTTCACCAACCCTCTCTGCCAATCCTTCCACTGACCTCCATTCAGTGTCCTCCACCCCTCTCTGCCGATCCCTCCACTGGCCTCTATTCAGTGTCCACCACCCCACTCTGCCAATCCCTCCATTGGCCTCCATTCAGTTTTCACCAACCATCTCTGCCAATCCTTCCACTGACCTCCATTCAGTGTCTTCCGCCCCTCTCTGCCAATCCCTCCACTGGCCTCCATTCAGTGTCCACCACCCCACTCTGACAATCCCTCCATTGGCCTCCATTCAGTTTTCACCAACCCTTTTTGCCAATCACTACACTGGCCTCCATTCAGTTTCCTTCACCCCTCTCTGCCAATCCCTTCACTGGCTTCCCTTTGCCCAACTAATACAATTTAAAACACTAACAAAAACATACAAAGCCATTTACAACTCTGCCCCAAGCTACATCACGAATCTTGTATCCAAATATCATCCATACTGTCCTCTCCACTCCTCCCAACACCTCCTGCTCTCTAGCTTCCTTGTCTCCTCCTCCCATGCTTTTCTCCGGGACTTCTCTCCCATCCTCCGGAACTCCCTACCCCAACCTGTCCGGCCATCTCCTACTCTGTCCACTTTTAGGCGATCCCTGAAAACTCATCTCACCACCTAAGCTGGCTTCTCATTTACTTGGTGAATAGGCGCCCCCGTGTGGTTCCTTTTAATATTGCACACTTATGGTCCTCTTGTACCTACTGTGGTCACATTGGAATATGGTATCTGACATCAATCTGAGACTTCTTTATCTATTTGTTCTACCATCTAAGGAGGTTTTCAAACCATTAGTGGTTGAGGTGCATGAAATAGAAAGTAAAAAAAACGAATTCATAAAAAAAATCAACAGCTTATTGAATTACAAATTGTTAAAAACCTACTACATTAAAATTGTCATAATATTCAACATGGTCTTGTTTTCACAGCAGTACTCAGGTGAATAATTCCAACATGTTTCGCCCCTTTAGGGCTTCTTCAGGGGAAACAACCGCTGATGTTTTGAAAACCAATGGTTTATCCTTAGACGGTAGAACAAATAGATAAAGAATTATCAGATTGATGTTAGAAACCAAATTCCTATGGGACCACAGTAGGTACAAAAGGAGCAGAAGTGTACAATATTAAAAAGAACTACACGGGGGTGCCTATTCACCAAGTAAATGAGAAGCCAGCTTTAGATGGGCCTCAAGGCTGGACAAGATCAGGAGACTGGCAACGCACATGGCCATAGGTTTTCAAAATATTAGCGGTTGTTTACCCTGAAGAAGCCCTAAAGGGCAAAACATGTTGGGATGTGAAGTGTACAATATTAAAAAGAATCATGTTGCCAGTCTCCAGATCTTGTCCAGCCTTGAGGCCCATTTAAAGCTGGCTTCTTATTTACTTGGTGAATAGGCGCCCCCGTGTGGTTCTTGTTAATATTGTACACTTTTGGTCCTCTTGTACCTGTTGTGGTCACATTGGAATTTGGTATCCGACATCAATCTGAGATTTCTTTATCTATTTGTTCTACCTTCTAATGATAAACCATTGGTTTTCAAAACATTAGTGTTAGAGGGGCATGAATTGGACTGTAACAAACCTAATTCATAAAAAATCCACAGTTTATTGTATTACAAATTGTTCAAAACCTATTACATTAAAATTGTCAGAATATTCAACATGGTCTCATTGTCTTTATTTCCACAGCGGTACACAGGTGAATAATCCCAACATGTTTCGCCCCTTTAGGGCTTCATCAGGGGGAAAACAATCACTAATATTTTGAAAACCTATGGCCGCGTGTGTTGCCAGTTTCCAGATCTTGTCTACTCTTGAGGCCCATTTAAAGCTGGTTTCTGGTTTCATGAGCTCTCTTTAGGGCTTCTTCAGGGAAAAACAACCGCTAACGTTTTGAAAACCAATGGTTTATCCTTAGACGGTAGACCAAATAGATAAAGAAATCTCAGATTGATGTCAGATACCAAATTCCAATAGGACCACAGTAGGTGCAAAAGGACCAGAAATGTACAATATTAAAAAGAATCATGTTGCCAGTTTCCAGATCTTGTCCAGCCTTGAGGCCCATTTAAAGCTGGCTTCTTATTTACTTGGTGAATAGGCGCCCCGTGTGGTTCTTTTTATTATTGTACACTTCTGGTGCTTTTGTACCTACTGTGGTCCCATTGGAATTTGGTATCTGACATCAATCTGAGATTTCTTTATCTATTTGTTCTACCTTCTAATGATAAACCATTGGTTTTCAAAACATTAGTGTTAGAGGAGCATGAATTATGGGACTGTAACAAACCTAGTTCATAAAAAATCCACAGTTTATTTTTACAAATCGTTAAAAACCTATTACACTAAAATTGTCAGAATATTCAACATGGTCTTGTTGTCTTTATTTCCACAGCAGTACACAGGTGAATAATCCCAACATGTTTCGCCCCTTTAGGGCTTCATCAGGGGGAAACAACCACTAATGTTTTGAAAACCTATGGCCGCGTGTGTTGCCAGTCTCCAGATCTTGTCTACTCTTGAGGCCCATTTAAAGCTGGTTTCTCATTTACTTGCAGAATAGGGCCCCCCCAAGTGTTTCTTTTTAATATTGTACACTTCTGGTCCTCCTGTACCTACTGTGGTCACATTGGAATTTGGTATCTGACATCAATTTGAGGTCACTTCATCTATTTGTTCTACCTTCTAATGATAAACCATTGGTTTTCAAAACATTAGAAACGTTAGAGGGGCATGAAATAGTCCGTAACAAACCTAATTCATAAAAAATCCACAGTTTATTAAATTACAAATGGTTAAAAACCTATTACATTAAAATTGTCAGTGCTGCCTATCAGTGCCATCTATTAGTGCCCATCAGTGGCACCAATCAGTGCCTATCAGTGTCACCTATCAGTGCCCATCAGTGCCACCTATCAATGCACATCAGTGCCACCTATCAGTGCCCATCAGTGCCACCTATCAGTGCCACCTATTAGTGCCCATCAGTGCTGCATATCAGTGCCTCATATCAGTGCCCATCAGTGTCACCTATCAATGCCCATCAGTGCAGCCTATCAATGCACATCAGTGCCGCCTATCAGTGCCCATCAGTGCAACCTATCAATGCACATCAGTGCCGCCTATCAGTGCCCATCAGTGCAACCTATCAATGCACATCAGTGCCGCCTATCAGTGCCCATCATTGCTGCCTATCAGTGCCACCTATTAGTGCCCATCAGTGCCACCTATTAGTGCCCATCAGTGCTGCATATCAGTGCCCATCAGTGTCACCTATCAATGCCCATCAGTGCCACCTATCAGTGCCCATCAGTGCCACCTATCAATGCACATCAGTGCCGCCTATCAGTGCCCATCATTGCCGCCTATCAGTGCCACCTATTAGTGCCCATCAGTGCCACCTATTAGTGCCCATCAGTGCTGCATATCAGTGCCTCCTCATCAGAGCCCATCAGTACCGCCACATCAGTGCCCATCAGTGCCGCCTCATCAGTGCCCATCAGTGCCGCCTTATCAGTGCCCATCAGTGCCACCTCATCAGTGCCCCCTCATCAGTGCCCATCAGTAAAGGAGAAAACAACATTTTATAACAGAAACAAAAAAAATCTTTTTTTTTCCCAAAATTTTGGTCTTTTTTAATTTGTTTAGCAAAAAATAAAAAACCCCAGAGGTGATCAAATACCACCAAATTTGTCTAAAAAATAAATGATAAAAATGTCCTATGTGTACAGTGTTACATGACCGCATAATTGTCATTCAAAGTGTGAGAGCGCTGAAAGCTGAAAAATGGCGCCTGGACAGGAAGGGGGGGAGGGGGGGTGCTTGGGCCCACGTTTCTACCGATCAGACGATGAACGGTCTGTGGTTATCTTTCCCCGAGTCTGAGAAGCCGCCCCGCCGTCCTCTTCTCCTGAGCTATGAATGACCCGCACATAATAAAATCGATTGTATCCCCCTCTTCCCGGCACGATGGGAGCGCCGCCTTCTGTGGGAGATTTCATCTTCTGCTACTCAGGAGCCAAATGTGTCCTTTGGATGCCAAGTTTTCCAGGGTAAAGCCCCGTATAATTCATAAATATCTATCAGGGTTTTAGAGTAATGGCGCCATAAAATATTTTATAGTTGCCCTGAAAGTGGGATTAAACGCACGCGCAAGAAAAAAAAAAAATGAAAATACTTATTTTTAGGCTCCATGTTGGAATCATCTGTGAAGACGAATGTGGAAGTGATAATCGGGTGAGGTGAGGGGCAACTTACGTCAGTCCTCCGGCCTCGGCCCCCCCCCCCCCCCCCCGTCTGCTCCGCCATAGATGAGCGTATTTATTATCAGAGAAATTCACATGGGCCGCCATCTTCGTTGTGAGGAGCGCATTTATGGGGTGAGCAACAGATGTCTTCACAAAGTGCTTCATATATGGAAAAAGGGATCAGATAAATGCATTATTTATTTATTTATGTGTTTGTTTATTTATTTATTTATTTATTTATTTAATTTATTGATTTTTGTGTTTATTTATTTATTTATTTATTTATGTGTTTATTTATTTATTTATTTATTTATGTATATGTTTATTTATTTATTTATTTATTTATTTATTTATGTGTTTATTTATTTATTTATTTATGCCTAGTGAATGGCTCACTTGGTGTACAAATTATTATAATGAATATATAAATGAATAATATAATTATAATTCCATGATTTAATTACATAATTACAAAAATACAATATAATTATAATATATACATAAATTGTAAATATATTGTATTTTTTATAACTATGTAAGAAAATATAATAATAATATTAAGAATAAATAAATAAATAATATATATATATATATATATATATATATATATATATATATATATATATATATATATATATATATATATATATATATATATATATACACCACTTTCTGTAGATGACAGGCACTGATGAGGAGGCACTGATATGCGACACTGTTGGGCACTGATAGGCAACACTGATTGGCACTGATAGGCGGAATTGTTGGGCACTGATAGGCAACACTGATATGCAAGACACTGTTGGGCACTGATGGGCACTGATATCAGTGTAACTGTCCCCTGTCGACAGTGCCGTTTACCGGCTCTCCTCTCCTCATGTGAAGGCGTGTGAGGAAAGGAACGCCGACAACCGGCCAGTGTGTTCACATTTGATCAGCTGTGATTGGCCCTTCACTGTAATCAGCTGTGTCCTAAGGATGCCCACCACCCAGGGGACACTTGGGGGGGGGGGGGGCGTGGTTCCGGGAGGACGTCCGTGGATGCTCTCCCTGAACTGGAGGACGGCGCCTTGGCCGTCTTTTGGCTATACCGTGGTCAGGAAGAGGTTAACCATTACAAAACAAAAAAAAGAAGCCGGCAATGAATTGTAATTTTCCAGGAAGGTGTCATTGAATTCCCGCTCACTGCGGCTCCCGCCAAAAGGGGCTCGGCCGGGGTAAAGTTCAGGCGTTTGTCCGAGCGCCGGAACAGCCAAAAGTCCGGACCGAACCGCCGGCCCATCCCTGTCGGTGATTCGTAGTTTTCGACCTCATTACTTTTCCAGTTTCAGCGGATGCATTCGATCAGCAGCTTTTATCGTTCGCTCTAAACAAATGCGCCAAAATATTTTCCGTCGTTCTTCCAGCGTTAAACAAATCTTTTCATTAAAATTTTTGTCATTTTTTTTTCGTTTTTGGTAACGCTCCTTATAGGGGGGGGGGGGGGGGGGGTGAGCCGTCTAGCAGGATGCCGAAAAACCCCCCATTGACTTGACGTCAGAACAGCTTAAGGTTCACATGCTGCCATCTTAACGAGCTTCCATTGCCCCTCCCCCCCCCCCCGATATAAATGGCTTAATATTCCGCTATGAAGCTTTAGCTCTGGCTGTTAATGGGCAATGTCGAGGCTGCTCCAGCCGTTCAGCTCGTCTGGAAAAAGACAGATTGGTGATTTGTTGCATTATTACAATATATTCATATCTCTGGGAGGATTGCAGTTATGTCTGTCTCCATCTTTTATTTTATTTTTTGTTTGTTACTTCCTTATGTTGGATTGCATGGCATGAATCAAGTCTCGCTGTGTTTTTATTGTAATCGCCATCTGCCCAATAAAACTTCACGTAGATATGAACCCTAACGGGATAACGTTATGGGTTTTAAAGGGGGCTCCAATTTTTAAAAAAAGTCACGAGGTCCCCCTAAAAATCTATACTATAGACCCTTAAATTCCTGTCTGGCTTGGAAAAGGAGGGGGGGGGGGAGCACATGCCCCCCCAAAACCATACCAGGCCACCTACCCTGGGGGTGTCTTGCCTGATAGAGGACCCCCTCAGCAAAGCACCTTGCCTCCATGTTGATGAGATCAAGGGCCTCCTCCCTACAACCCTGGCCCAGTGGTTGTGGAGGTCTGTGGGGGGTTTATCTCAATCTGGAAAAGCCCCCCCTCAAACCCTCAAAAAAAAAGTGACTCCCAGTTACCCCCCCCCCCCCCCCACCCACATGAATGAGTATAGGGTACATAGTACCCGGGCTCTTTTTTTTTTTTTTCTTTTGCAGGAACGTGGAGCTCCACATTTCTTGCACCTCCAGCATTGAATGTTTGTACTGGGGTGCTTGGGTATGTTGGAGGGTCTATTAATGCTGGCTGCTGGGGGATTGATAGCTGTTGGGGAGGGCGTAGTGTTGCTGGGAGGAACTATTGTTCCTGGGGGGATCTTTTGTTGCTAGCTGCTGGAGGATCTATTGTTGTTGGGGAGCCTATTGTTGCTGGAGGTGGATTTATTGTTGCTGGGGAGGTCTAGTATTCCTGGGGGGATCTCCTGTTGGGGGAGGTCTATTGTTGCTTGCTTCTGAAGGGTCTATTAGTGGGGGGGGGGGTTGTATGTTACTAGGGGGGATCTACTGCTGTTGGGGGGAATCTTTTGTTGCTAGCTGCTGAAGGGTCTATTAGTGGTGGGTTTTATGTTACTAGGGGGAATCTACTGCTTTTGGGGGGATCTATTGTTGCTGGAGGGGGATTTATTGTTGCTGGGGAGGTCTAGTGTTTCTGGGGGGGGGGGGTTCTCCTGTTGGGGGAGGTCTATTGTTGCTGGCTGCTGAAGGGTCTATTAGTGAGGCATTTTATGTTACTAGGGGGGATCTACTGCTGTTGGGGGGAATCTTTTGTTGCTAGCTGCTGAAGGGTCTATTAGTGGTGGGTTTTATGTTACTAGGGGGGATCTACTGCTGTTGGGGGGGATCTATTGTTGCTGGAGGGGGATTTATTGTTGCTGGGGAGGTCTAGTGTTCCTGGGGGGGTTCCCCTGTTGGGGAGGTCTAATGTTGCTGGCTGCTGAAGGATCTATTGATGCTGGCTGCTTGGGGATCTACTGTTTCCGGTGGGGTGTCATCTGATGCTGGGGTGGATCTATTTGTTGCTGATGGGGCATATATTGTTGCTGGTGGAGGGTATTTTGCTTCTGGAGAGAATCTATTGTTGCTGAGGGGGTATTGTGTTGCTGGGGGGAATCTATTGTTATTGAGGGGGTCTGTCGGGAAGTGAGTAGGGGGCCTGGACAATCGTTCCTAGGGATGCCTTAAGACACCTAGGACTTTCCATGATGTCACTGGCCATATTTGGTCAATGATGTCATCCCTATCCCCTCCCCTTACCTTATATAGCCGATGACAGCTCGGGGGAGCTACTGTCACCATCGAGATTGGTCGCGTGCCGGTGGCCATAGTTGGGGATCCCTTATGATGTCAGTGGTTCCTAGGGACGCCTTAGGATGTCTAGGACTTTCCATGAAGTCACTGGCCATATTTGTGACATCACAGGAATTCACAGTTCCATAAAAGGGATGTGGACTCCAAATGGAATAAGTGGTTCATAGGGACGCCTTAAGATGCCATATGCCCCGTACACACGGTCGGATTTTCCGATGGAAAATGTCCGATCGGAGCGTGTTGTCGGAAATTCCGACCGTGTGTGGGCTCCATCGGACATTTTCCATCGGATTTTCTGACACACAAAGTTGGAGAGCAGGAGATAAAATTTTCCGACAACAAAATCCGTTGTCGGAAATTCCGATCGTGTGTACACAAATCCGACGGACAAAGTGCCACGCATGCTCAGAATAAATAAAGAGATGAAAGCTATTGGCCACTGCCCCGTTTATAGTCCCGACGTACGTGTTTTACGTCACCGCGTTTAGAACGATCGGATTTTCCGATAACTTTGTGTGACGTGTGTATGCAAGACAAGTTTGAGCCAACATCCGTCGGAAAAAATCCTAGGATTTTGTTGTCGGAATGTTCGAACAAAGTCCAACCGTGTGTACGGGGCATAAGACTTCCTCAGGAACTAATTACAGCAAAAATCTGTTATATACAGTGCCTTGAAAAAGTATTCATACCCCTTGAAATTCTCCACATTTTGTCATGTTACAACCAAAAAACGTAAATGTATTTTATTGGGATTTTATGTGATAAACCAACACAAAGTGTCACATAATTGTGAAGTGGAAGGAAAATGATAAATGATACAAATAAATATGTGAAAAGTGTGGGGGGGGGGGGGGGGCATTTGTATGGCGCCCCCCGGAGTCAATACTTTGTAGAACCCCCTTTCTCTACAAGTCTTTTTGGGGATGTCTCTACCAGCTTTGCACATCTAGAGAGGACATTTCTGCCCATTCTTCTTTGTAAAATATCTCAAGCTCTGTCAGATTGGATGGAGAACGTCTGTGAACAGCAATTTTCAAGTCTTGCCACAGATTCTCAATGTGATTTAGGTCTGGACTGTGACTGGGCCATTCTAACACATGAATATGCTTTGATGTAAACCATTCCATTGTAGCTCTGGCTGGATGTTTCGGGTCGTTGTCCTGCTGGAAGGTGAACCTCCGCCCCAGTCTCAAGTCTTTTGTAGACTCTAACAGGTTTTCTTCTAAGATTGTCCTGTATTTGTCTCCATCCATCTTCCCATCAACTCTGACCAGCTTCCCTGTCCCTGCTGAAGAAAAGCATCCCCACCACATGATGCTGCCACCACCATGTTTCACGGTGGGGATGGTGTGTTCAGGGTGATGTGCAGTGTTAGTTTTCCCCACACATAGCGTTTTGCTTTTAGGCCATAAAGTTGAATTTTGGTCTCATGTGACCAGATCACCTTCTTCCACATGTTTGCTGTGTCCTCCACATGGCTTCTCACAAACTACAAACAGGACTTCTTATGACTTTCTTTCTCCAATGTCTTTCTTCTTGTCACTCTTCCATAAAGGGCAGATTTGTGGAGAACACGACTAATAGTTGTCCTGTGGACAGATTCTCCCACCTGAGCTGTGGATCTCTGCAGCTCCTCCAGAGTTACCATGGGCCTCTTGGCTCTTCTCTGATGAATGCTCTCCTTGCCCGGCCGGTCAGTTTAGGTGGACGGCCATGTCTTGGTAGGTTTGCAGTTGTGCCATACTCTTTCCATTCTCCGATGATGGATTGAACAGAGCTCCGTGAGATGTTCAAAGCTTGGGAGATTTTTTTATAACCTAACCCTGCTTTATACTTCTCCACACCTTTATCCCTGACTTGTCTGGTGTGTTCCTTGGCCTTCATGATGCTGTTTGTTCACTAAGGTTCTCTAACAAACCTCTGAGGGCTTCACACAACAGCTGTATTTATACTGAGATTAAATTACACACAGGTGGACTCTATTTACTAATTAGGTGACTTCTGAAGGCAATTGGTTCCTCTAGATTTTAGTTATCAGAGTAAAGGGGGCTGAATACAAATGCCCCCCCCCCCCACACACACTTTTCACATATTTATTTGTATCATTTATCATTTTCCTTCCACTTCACAATTATGTGACACTTTGTGTTGGTCTATCACAGTGATGGGGAACCTTGGCACCCCAGATGTTTTGGAACTTTGGCTCAACTACACTGCAGAGTGCATGAGCACCATGAGAAATGTAGTTCCAAAACATCTTGGGGTCCCAAGGTTCACCATCACTGGTCTATCACATAAAATCCCAATAAAATACATTAACGTTTTTGGTTTTTAACCTGACAAAATTTGGAAGTTGTCAAGGGGTATGAATACTTTTTCAAGGCCACTGTACGACGCATGGCTCCCGCCAAACAGGGGGCTACTATACAGTTCTGGAGTTCATCTGGACGCTCAAACCAAGCCAAGGTTGGATCTGAACCTAGATGTAGACTGAACCGTCGGCTCGTCCCTACCGCCATTTATAAAAGCTCATTCATTCAGAAGCGAAAATAGCCTAAAGAATATTCGTGTTTTTTTTCGCCCAATTCACAGAACGTTCACGCGGATTGGTTGGACGAAGGGCTAGGCTAAATGATAGACCCCCAAAAACTTACTTGAGAAGTCTCTATTCCTAAGAGTACCTTAGAAAACGCGTTGCCCTTCCCACCGGCAAGCAGCAAGTTAACCTAAAAGCAAACTTCTCATTACATAAACCCCATTTTCTCCCGCGGAGATCTGAAGAGTCTCTTTGTCCCCGGTTCTCCCCCCCCTCCCCCTCCCCGAGCCTTTACTTATCTCGGTAGTCGTAGGACCGCCTTCCCTGTGAATAAGTCGCCCCCAGCTCCATCTCACGCCGCGCACGGAATAAAAAAAATGTTATTTTGTGTTTATTCGATGTCTGAGCTTATCTAACAGACCAAAAACGCCGTCAGGGAGGCGCGGGCCCCCCCCCCCCCCCCCCGAATCCTGAAAAACACGTCGCTTGTCTCTGGCGATTACGGTTTTTCGGAACGCCGCTGTCAAGTCGGGAGGACCTCGGGGCGGATCACAGACAGTCTGACCTGCAGCTTCAGGTGGCGAAGGACGAAGGACTCGTCAGGCGCTGGAGAACGCTGACACCCTTCGGAAAGTTTTTAAAGGGATCGGAAAAAAATGAGGCAGATGTAAAAATAGCAATTAAGTTGCCAATTAATAATTCATTAGATATAAAAGATACAAATTGATGCCGCTCTGCGATCATTAACCGCTTGCCTACCAGAGCAGATTTTTTTTATAAAATTTTGCAAAATCAGCATTTTTTTTTTTTGCTAAAAATGACTGTAAATTCCCCCAAAAAAGTAGATATTTTCTGAAAGCCGAGGACCTGGAGAATAAATGTCGTGTGAATGTTTGCACAGTTATTTATCAAACGCATATTTTTAGGAAAAATTTACTAAAATTAAATTTGATGCAAACAAACATAAAACTATACCCAATTGTTTTGGCAAACGTTCTTAACGCCCCGAGGGGAGGGCAAAAAGGACTGGCAATTGGCTGTCACAATGGTCACGTGATCGGAAGCCGCTCCCGCTGACTGCCGATGTTTTTCCAGGACCAGGAATAATTTTCATAGAAAAGTAGCAGCAGAAAAAAGACCAAGCAGTCCATCAAGTTTATTTATTTATTTATTTATTTATTTTGATACATGTTCTGCATTTTTTCTTTATTTTTTTGTTTTTTTGTTATTTTTTCTTTATTTTTTTATACATGTTCTGCATTTTTGTTTGCTTTTTAATACATGTTCTGCATTTCTGTTTTTGTTTGTTGTTTTTTTTTTTGTTTTTATACATGTTCTGCATTTTTTTTTTGTTTTTTTGTTGTTTTCTTTTCTTTTTGTTTATATTTTTATATATACCTGTACATATTCTGCATTTTTGTTTTTAGTTTTCTTATTATGTTTTTGTTTTATTTTATTTTTATACATGTTCTGCATTTTTGTATTTTTGTTTTATTACATGTTCTGCACTTTTGTTTTTTGTTTTTTTTATACATGTTCTGCATTTTGTTTTATTTTTGTTTTTTTTGTTTTTTTATACATGTTCTGCATTTTTGTTTTTGTTTTTTTTATACATGTTCTGCATTTTTGTCTTTGTTTTTTATACATGGTCTGCATTTTTGTTTTTCTTTTCTGTATTATTTATTTATTTATTTATTTATTTTGATACATGTTCTGCATTTTTTATTTATTTTTTTGTTTTTTTGTTATTTTTTTTATTTTTTTATACATGTTCTGCATTTTTGTTTGCTTTTTAATACATGTTCTGCATTTCTGTTTTTGTTTGTTGTTTTTTTTTTTGTTTTTATACATGTTCTGCATTTTTTTTTTGTTTTTTTGTTGTTTTCTTTTCTTTTTGTTTATATTTTTATATATACCTGTACATATTCTGCATTTTTGTTTTTAGTTTTCTTATTATGTTTTTGTTTTATTTTATTTTTATACATGTTCTGCATTTTTGTATTTTTGTTTTATTACATGTTCTGCACTTTTGTTTTTTGTTTTTTTATACATGTTCTGCATTTTGTTTTATTTTTGTTTTTTTTGTTTTTTTATACATGTTCTGCATTTTTGTTTTTGTTTTTTTTATACATGTTCTGCATTTTTGTCTTTGTTTTTTATACATGGTCTGCATTTTTGTTTTTCTTTTCTGTATTATTTATTTATTTATTTATTTATTTTGATACATGTTCTGCATTTTTTATTTATTTTTTTGTTTTTTTGTTATTTTTTTTTATTTTTTTTATACATGTTCTGCATTTTTGTTTGTTGTTTAATACATGTTCTGCATTTCTGTTTTTTTTTTTTTTTTTTTTTTTTATACATGTTCTGCATTTTTTTTTTGTTTTTTTGTTGTTTTCTTTTCTTTTTGTTTATATTTTTATATATACCTGTACATATTCTGCATTTTTGTTTTTAGTTTTCTTATTATGTTTTTGTTTTCTTTTATTTTTATACATGTTCTGCATTTTTGTATTTTTGTTTTTATACATGTTCTGCACTTTTGTTTTTTGTTTTTTTTATACATGTTCTGCATTTTGTTTTATTTTTGTTTTTTTTGTTTTTTTATACATGTTCTGCATTTTTGTTTTTGTTTTTTTATACATGTTCTGCATTTTTGTCTTTGTTTTTTATACATGGTCTGCATTTTTGTTTTTCTTTTCTGTATTATTTATTTATTTATTTATTTATTTTGATACATGTTCTGCATTTTTTATTTATTTTTTTGTTTTTTTTGTTATTTTTTTTATTTTTTTTTATACATGTTCTGCATTTTTGTTTGTTTTTTAATACATGTTCTGCATTTCTGTTTTTTTTTTTTTTTTTTTTTTTTTATACATGTTCTGCATTTTTTTTTTGTTTTTTTGTTGTTTTCTTTTCTTTTTGTTTATATTTTTCTATATACCTGTACATATTCTGCATTTTTGTTTTTAGTTTTCTTATTATGTTTTTGTTTTATTTTATTTTTATACATGTTCTGCATTTTTGTATTTTTGTTTTTATACATGTTCTGCACTTTTGTTTTTTGTTTTTTTTATACATGTTCTGCATTTTGTTTTATTTTTGTTTTTTTTTGTTTTTTTATACATGTTCTGCATTTTTGTTTTTGTTTTTTTATACATGTTCTGCATTTTTGTCTTTGTTTTTTATACATGGTCTGTATTTTTGTTTTTCTTTTCTGTATTTTTTGTTTATGTTTTTTATATATCCTGTACATGTTCTGCATTTTTGTTTTCTTATTATGTTTTCAGATTTTTTTGTTTATACATGTCCTGCATTTTTTTTTTTTTTTTATACATGTTCTTCATTTTTATTTTTTTTTCTATTTTGATTTTTTGGGGTTTTTTTCCATAAATTTTTCTGTCTCTGCAGCGCTCTCCCAGCACATAAACGCTGACGGCTGGGTGGAACTTTCGTAGATCCGGGTGGATGTCATATGACGTCCTCCCGCATGGCCCCTCGCAATCGGCCGCGGCACTATCCTTTATCGGCTGTGCCCGATGACTGATCAGTGTACTGGCCACCGCCACACAAGTTATATGATTATGTTGTACTGCACTCATGACAGTATGTTAAAAAAAAATTGTAAAAAAAAAGATGTAATAAAAAAGAAAAACAAAACAAAAAATTGAAAAAAATATATTATTTATTTTTATTTAGATACTGTCACCAGTCAGTGTCCCTGATCACCGCCACACCAGTTATATGATTACGTTGTACTGCACTCGTGACAGTATGTAAAAAAAAAAAAGTTGTAACATTTTTGTTTAAGTTTTAATTTTCCAAAAAAATTGTGACAAAAACATTACACTTACAAAAAAACTCGCCATGCCTCTTACTAAATATCTTGGACTGTCTACTTTCCAAAAAGGGGTGACTTAGGGGGGTATTTGTACTATCCTGGCGTTTTCTGGCCTCAAGAAATGAGATCAGCCGTCAGTACATCAGGATTGATCGATTTTCATATATATATATATATATATATATATATATATATATATATATATATATATAGCATAATTTGTGGACTCTGTAACTTTCCTACAGACTAAATAATAGACACTGATTTTGGTTATTTTCACCAAAGAAATGGAGCAGAATACAATTTTGGCTTCAATTTATGAAGAGCGATTATTTATTTACAATCAATTCTTCCTCTGAGATTAATACAAAAAGCAACAAAATGATAATATTAAAAAAAAATAAAAAAATAAAAAAAATAACATAACCAATTTGCTCAGTGCACCCGCGTTTTCTTTTTTTTTTGCAGAAACCAAAAAAAAAAAAGTGTTTTTCTTTTTTTATTTATTTAGTAAAAAAAAAAAAAAGTGATTAAATACCACCAAAAGAAAACTCTATTTGTGTGAAAAAAAATGCTAAAAATGTCACATGGGTACAGTGTTAAATGACCACGCAATTGTCATTCAAAGTGCGACAGCGCTGAAGATTGGCCTGGGCAGGAAGGGGGTAAAAGTGGCAGGTGTTAAAGGGGTGAACACGCACGCAAAAAAAAAAAAACGCGGGCGCACTGAGCAGATTGGTTATCCTTTTTTTTTTTAATTTTGTTTTTAATTATTTTGTTGCTCTTTGTATTAATCTCAGAGGGAGAATTGATTGTTTGTCGTTACATTGTATCCAGGAGTGTCCTATATTAATAAAAGCGGCGACCAATCAGGTAATCCGCGTCTGCGTGTTTTTTCTTTTATTTATTTTTTTTTTAGTCCCTGTCTCGGACTTATCTATTAATAAAGCTCCTCCTGTAGTAATCCTCGGCTCAGGCTCCCTGGGAAGGGGAGTTATTAAAAGACAGACAGCAGCCGCGGGCTAATAACCCCGGTGTCACCGCCGCCGCTGCGCCCGATTCATCCTGGAAGAGACCGTCTGACTTTGAGAAGCTGCTGAGGCTGCTGGAAATAATGGCGTTATTTTCGCCCCCCCCCTCCTCCCTCCATCGCCGTCCACCGCCGTCGGTTTTGGACGGGGAAAGGAAAAAAAAAAAAAACAACGATCAGCATGCTGCAAAGTGATACGGTAATCTGGCGTCATCCTTACACCGGCTCCATGAATGGGTTAAAACGAACGGCGAATCAAATGGAACATTTTTATCAGAAATGTTTCGCTTTTTACCGAAAAAAATAAAGGTAGCGAGCGCAATCCCTGCCCTTCCCCCCCACCCCAAGAGGCCGCCGTTCAAATGATATTTTATAATCCAATTATAAAGCAATAGACAAGCAGGAAATGGACGCATTGCGCCGCTTCTCCGGGAGAGATTGCAGCAATTATACGTGGGGGCGGAGATAGGGGACATTATGTATGGCTGTTGAAACGGCCACTCGTAGTCTCCATCAGAAGACCATGTGACAGGGTGACAATGCAGGAGCACAATTGGGAGATATGGACGAAGAGCTGTCACTCTATAAAAGGACATTCATTGAGCCTTGAGGTCCTCATGCATCTAGTGGTGGCTACATGGCACTTCTCAGGGTGGGTTTCCTGACGGTGACAACAGTGGACCATGCCAGGTGTGTTGAAACGACCACTTGTAGTCTCCATCAGAAGACCATGTGACGGGGTGACAATGCAGGAGCACAATTGGGAGATATGGACAAAGAGCTGTCACTTTATAAAAGGACATTCATTGAGCCTTGAGGTCCTCGTGCATCTAGTGGTGGCTACATGGCACTTCTCAGGGTTTCCTGATGGTGCCAACAGTGGACCATGCCAGGTGTGTTGAAACGGCACTCGTAGTCTCCATCAGAAGACCATGTGACAGGGTGACAATGCAAGAGCACAATTGGGAGATTTGGACAAAGAGTTGTCACTCTATAAAAGGACATTCCTGGAGCCTTGAGGTCCTAATGCATCTAGTGGTGGCTACATGGCACTTCTCAGGGTGGGTTTCCTGACGGTGACCACAGTGGACCACGCCAGAAGTGTTGAAACGGCCACTCGTAGTCTCCATCAGAAGACCAAGTGACAGGGTGACAATGCAGGAGAACAATTGGGCGATATTGACGAAGAGCTGTCACTCTATAAAAGGACATTCCTTGAGCCTTGAGGTCCTAATGCATCTAGTGGTGGCTACATGGCACTTCTCAGGGTGGGTTTCCTGACGGTGACAACAGTGGACCATGCCAGGTGTGTTAAAACAGCCACTCGTAGTCTCCTTTAGAAGAACAAGTGACAGGGTGACCAGAAGAACGAGTGGATAGGATCGCATTTCACTCACCGTGTCCTTCATAAGGTCTGGACAGCAAGGTCACTGAGTAAAATACGCGTTTCAGGATTAAGCTGGCCGTGCAATATTGGAATTTTGTTGGCAATTGTTCCGTTTTTTGCAGGTGGAGATGGTGTCGGTTAACGCCGCACTACCGCACCACAATCGCATGCTTAGGAGGGTGGCTTAGGACACACAGGCAGCTGGATTTTTGCAGGACAATGCTGGATTCACTGGGCAGGTGAGTGTAGGCTCTAAATTGAACCCTGAATGACAAATAAGAAGGGGGGGGGGCAAGATGTAGGGGTGAGGTAGGTTCTTCCCAAAAGCCCAACTACAGGAACTAGAAGAAAATCCACCCTGCCAGGTATACATGCTCATTATGTCTAGGGTTAGAGAAAAAGGAGAAATACTTACCTTCTTCCATGGTCCAGCAGGGTCCCTCTGGTGGGGTGACCAGTTCCCCGGTTGCCCTGTAAGCAGCTCAATGTACATGTTCCAGCCTTGAGGCCCACATGCATCTAGTAATGGCCTACATGGCACTTGGCACTTCTTAGGGCAGGTTTCCTGATGGTGACAACAGTGGACCATGCCATGTGTGTTGAAACGGCCACTCGTAGTCCGCATCAGAAGATCATGTCAAAAGGGTGACAATGCAGGAGCATAATTTGTAGACAAGGACAACGTGTTGCCACCCTATAAAAGGACAATTCCTGAGCCTTGAGGTCCACATGCATTTAGTAATGGCTTACATGGCACTTCTCAGGACGGGTTTCCTGATTGTCACAACAGTGGACCGCTCTATGTGTGTTGAAACGGCCACTCGTAGTCTCCATCAGAAGACCATGTAAAGGGTGACGATGCAGGAGCATAATTTGTAGACACGGACAAAGTATTGCCACCCTATAAAAGGACAATCCTTAAGCCATGAGGTCCACATGCATCTAGTAGTGGCCTACATTGCGCTTTTCAGGGCAGGTTTCCCAATGGTGACAACAGTGGACCATGTCATATACAGTATGTTGAAACAGCCACTTGTAGTCTCCATCAGAAGCTCATGTGACAGGATGACAATGTAGGACCACAATTGGTAGACATGGACAAAGGGCTGTTACCCTATAAAAAGATATTCCTTGAGCCTTGAGGTCCACATGCATCTAGTGGTGTCTGTATGGGTTTCCCATTGATGACAACAGTGGACCATGCCATGTGTGTGGAAACGTAGTCTGCATAGAAAAAGCCCACATGACACTGTGACAATGTAGGACCACAATTGGTAGACATTGACAAAGGGTTGTCACCCTATAAAGGACATTCCTTGAGCCTTGCGCTCCACATGCATCTAGTGGTGGCTACATGGTGCTTCTCAGGGTGGGTTGCCTGATGTTGACAACAGTGGACCATGCCACGTGAGTTGACAGGGGGACAAGGCAGGAGCACAATTGGGAGATATGGACAAAGAGTTGTCACTCTATGAAAGGACATCCCTTGAGGCTTGAGGTCCTCATGCATATAGTGGTGGCTACATGGCACTTCTCAGAATGGGTTTCCTGCTGGTGACAACAATGGAACATGCCACGTGTGTTGAAACGGCCACTCGTAGTCTCCATCAGAAGACCATGTGACAATGTAGGAGCACAATTGGGAGATATGGACAAAGAGTTGTCACTCTATAAAAGGACATTCCTTGAGCCTTGAGGTCCTCATGCATCTAGTGGTGGCTACATGGCACTTCTCAGAATGGGTTTCCTGCTGGTGACAACAATGGAACATGCCACGTGTGTTGAAACGGTCACTTGTAGTCTCCATCAGAAGACCATGTGACAAGGTGACAATGTAGGACCACAATTGGTAGACATGGACAAAGGGTCGTCACCCTATAAAAGGACATTCCTTGAGCCTTGCACTCCACATGTATCTAGTGGTGGCTACATGGTGCTTCCCAGGGTGGGTTTCCTGATGGTGACAACAGTGGACCATGCCACATGAGTTGACAGGGTGACAATGCAGGAGCACATTTGGGAGATATGGACAAAGAGTTGCCACCCTATAAAAGGACAATTCTTCCACCTTGAGATCCACATGTATCTAGTGGTGGCAACATGGCACTTCTCGGGGTAGGTTTCTTGATGTTGACAACAGTGGACCACCATGCCATGTGTGTTGACAGGGTCAGAATGTATGAGCACAATTCCCAGACATGGACAAAGAGTTGTCACCCTATAAAAGGACATTCCTTGAACCTGGAGGTCCACATGCATGTGGTGGCTACGTGGCACTTTTCAGGATGGGTTTCCTGACATTGACAACAGTGGGCCATGCCATGTGTGTTGAAATGGCCCTTTGTAGTCTCCATCAGAAGATGACAACACAGGAGCACCATTGGGAGACAGGGATGGAGGGTTGTCACCCAAAAAAAAAAAAGGACATTTCTGAACAGTGACCTTTATGGTGGGACTATTTTAATGAAAGCATCAGTTTGAAAATGACACGGAACTTCTATGAAATTTTGGTGGTCGGGTTCTCGTTGACTTTAATGCAGCAAATGATGTTCTAATTTCAGCAAAGTCTGTCGATGGAGGATGCGGATTCCTTGGCACGTGGCAGCCCCCGAAGCTCCATGCTCCTTCCCTTCCACCCTGCAAGCTGTCTGTAACCCAACCTAACAAAGGAACGCTGACTCCAGGTGACACCTTCCCTCTTGCACGTCTTCAGGCTACGGTTTTAATTGGGACCTGGGGAATGACACATCACCGACGTTCGATAAGATCGTTAACCCCTTGCCTTCCTCAGCACCCAGGACACCCATGTCAATCCCAGAATAAAGGCCTTAGGAACAAGCGCAATGATGTCGAAAGGGCCGTACCAGGCATAGGAGGTCACCATGGGCTCCGGCACTGCAGGGGTGTAGGAAGCCAGGATGTCTTGATGTATTCCTCCTCGGGGGTTCTTCAAACACGTTACTTGGCTTCTCCCCAATTCTCTGCTCTGGAGCATTTCTGAGCTGCATTGATTTACATGTCTTTTGCATTCTAACATCTGTCTCTCCTGAAGCCTCCAGCCGGCACCCTACCCAGCCAGGAGAATGGAAGAGTACCAGGCTTTGCCAATTTGTGCCACCTAGTCCGTGTCATACTGGTCAGCAAAAAATCTTTGCATAGCCTCGGGGTCCTCAGTTTGAATCCAGGCCAGGACACTATCTGCATGGAGTTTGCCTGTCCTTGCGTGGGTGGGTTTCCTTCCTCAATCCAGAGACATGTTGGTAGGACAATTGGCTCCTGGCTAAATTGGCCATACTGCATGTATATGTGTGGGATACGGACCTTTAGATTGTAAGCTCCTGAGGGCAGGGACTGATGTGAATGTATAAGATGGACTGTGCTATGTAAATCGAAGGTGCTACATAAATACCTGAAATAAAAAAATAATAAATAACATCCACTTCACCTTCCCGTCCCCTCTATCCGTCTATCATCTGTGATTGCTGCAAGTTGGTTCTGTTTGGGGAAAAATAAAAAATAAAATAAACTTGTTACTTTGTTTTGGGTTATAATGGTGAACGATGCCGACGGGTGCAAAACCACAAAGTCCTGGCATCCCGATAATAAAGAGATATAATTATCTACACACTATCATGGACTTGTTGTGTTACCAAAAAAAATGTCCCTTTTCACAGAAAGAAAGAAAAACACACAGCAAATACATATAAATAAATAAGTAATAAAAAAAAAAAAAAAAAAAAAAAGCAGAACACTAACAAGAAACAAACTAAAGAAAAATAACAATAAATAAATAAGTAAATAAAAAAGCAGAACAAACAACAGAACAAAGCAGAAAAAACAAACAAAAAAACTAAAAATAAAATAAAAAACAGAACACTAATGCCGCGTACACACGAGCGGACATTACGGCGTACTTTGCCCGGCGGACTTTTCAACGTACTTTCCGACGGACTTTGTGAATGAACGGACTTGCCTACACACAATCCACCAAAGTCCGTCGAATTCGTACGTGATGACGTACGACCGGACTAAAACAAGGAAGTTCATAGCCAGTAGCCAATAGCTGCCCTAGCGTGGCTTTTTGTCCGTCGAACTAGCATACAGACGGCGGACTTTTCGACCGGACTCGATTTCAACGGATACATTTTAAACAAGTTTCAAATCTAATTCCGTCCAACTTTTGAGAAAACAAAGTCCGCTGGAGCCAACACACATCGAATTGTCCGACGAAATCCAGTCCGCCGGGCAAAGTCCGCCGTAAAGTCCGCTCGTGTGTACGCGGCATAACAAGAAACAAACTAAAGAAAAATAACAATAAATAAATAAAAAAAGCGGAACACTAATAAAAAACAAACAAACTAAAAAGAAAATAAAAGAAAATAAAAAGCAGAACACTAACAAGAAACAAACTAAAGAAAAAATACAATAAATAAATAAAAAAGCGGAACACTAATAAAAAACAAACAAACTAAAAAGAAAATAAAATAAAATAAAAAGCAGAACACTAACAAGAAACAAACTAAAGAAAAATAACAATAAATAAATAAAAAAGCAGAACACTAATAACAAAAAATAAATAAAAATAAAATAAAAAGCTGAGCACTAGTAAAAAAAACTAACAAAAAAATTAAATAAAAAAGTGGAACACTAATAAAAAACAAACAAACTAAAAAGAAAATAAAATAAAAAGCAGAGCACTAACGACAAACAAACTAAAGACAAATAACAAAACAAATGAAACAAATAAAATAAAAAAGAAGAACACTAATAACAAAAATAAATAAAAATAAAATAAAAAACTGAGCACTAGTAATAAAAACAAACCAAAAAAAATAACAAAAAAATTAAATAAAAAGCGGAACACTAATAAAAAACAAACAAACTGACTAAAAATAAAGAAAAATACAAAGCAGAACACTAATAACATACAACAAGAATAACAATACAAATAACAAAAAAAAAATCACTATCACTAATAACAAGCAACAGCAGCAACAAAAAGATAAAATAAAAAGCAGAGCACTAATAATAAAAACAAACAAAAAAAAAAAATAACAAAAAATAAAACAATAAAAAAAGCAGAACACTATTAACTAACAAACAAACTAAAACAATAAATAAATAAAAAGCAGAACACTAATAACAAACAACAAGAGAAATAAGAATAGAGATAGCAAAGATAAAAAAACAGGCCACTAATAACTAAACAAACAAAACAAAAAACAAAACACTAATAACACACACAAACTAAAAAAAAAAAAAGAAATAAAAAGCAGAACACTAATAACAAAAAACAAAAAAAAAACAAAACAAAAAAAAAAAAACAGAACACTAGTAAAAAAAAGAAAAAAGAAAAAGCAGAACACTAAAAACAAATAAAAAAAAAAAAAAACCCAACAGAAACAACATAAAAAAATAAAATAAACAAATTAACCTAAGTACACCTCTGCCCCACCCCCATACATACAAACACCCGCTAGTTTCTTTAACTTTTTTTTTTTTAAGATAATTTTACCAAATAAGCTCATTAAAGAAAACTATCATATAACCCCCCCCCCCCCCCAAAAAAAAAAAATCCTCTAAATAAATAAGAAATAAAGAAGTTGTTTTTCTTAATAAGCAAACTTCACTGAAAAAGCTCAGCGGTAATATCATCATCCACCCCAAAAGAAAAGCAAATTTCACCAAATAAGCTACCCTGAATAAAAAGTGGCTGCAAAGAGGCTGCAGGAGATCTGCAGCTCTGAGACAACGGATTGATATATATATAAAAAAAGTGAAAGCATTTATTTTATTTATTAAAAATGGCAATTGTGTATGATAAATAACGCACAGAGCAAGCGATAGTCCTTCATTTATGGTTTATATCTACTTTATAAGAACTCTTCACATTTTGCACAGTCCACCTCATTCGATGTTTAAAGCTGAACTCCGCCCCGCAAAACACCCCTTTAATACCGGGCACGGTCACCCCCCTTCCTACCCCCCTCCCCCGTTTCCCTCTTTAACCCCTTCAATACCGGGCACTTTTACTCCCTTACTGCCCAGGCCAATGTTCAGCTTTCAGCGCTCTCACACTTTGAATGACAATTACGCGGTCATACAACACCGTACACAGAGGGCATTTTTACCATTTTTTTCACACAAATAGAGATTTCTTTTGGTGGTATTTAATCACCGCTGGGGTTTTTTTATTTTTATTTTTTGCTAAACAAACGGAAAAAAAAACCCTAAAATTTTGAAAAGCATACAAACCATTTTCTTTGTTTTTGTTATGAAATTTTGCAAATAAGTAATTTTTTTACTTCACTGATGGACACTGATAGGCTGTATTGATGGGCACTGGTGAGGCTGCACTGATGAGGTGGCACTGATAGGCTGCACTGATGGGCACTGATAGGCTGCAATGATGAGGTGGTACTGATGGGCATTGATGGGCAAGGTGACTGCTCTTGTCTCCAATGGCTGAATAAAGAAAACTACAGGAGGGGCGGAGACAAGACCAGTCCCCTTGCACAAGGAGAGAGATCAGCAGTGGGCGGTCTTTATTACAGGAAGTCTCACACTGGATGACTGCACAGATCTGGAAGAATTACACAAAGATCTCCGATAAAGAAGTAATGGTTCTCTGCTTTCTTATTGGATAATGACAATATTTAGTGCTTATATGCTAATGTTCGGATTCAGGGAGAACACACACGACGGATTTCTTCTTTCTTCTCTATCTCGCCCCGTGTCGGGGGGCACACATGAGGACACGGGGGGGGGGGGGGGGGATTTTAGGGGCCATGCAGCCCTTAGCACATTTACATTGAAGTTGGACGGCGGTCCAGAGAACGCAGCCTGGGGGGTGAGACTCTGCTGAGCCTGCTTGTTATTAGGGTCTCCTCCCAACCGCCCCGGATGAAAGACTTTTTTTTTTTTTTTACGCTATTTTTCTCTAAGCGATTAAATAATCTGAGCACATAATGTATTGACACACTGCGATCCGGGGACAAGCCACGCCCACTGACGGGACTTTGTTGATAGATTGTTCTTAGAATTTGGCCAAGTCTGTTTCTAATAGAGGAGTTGTGACACGACCATACATGGGGGGGAGGGGGGGTACGGGATCACGCCAAATGTTCTCCAGGAATGGAAACCTTGTATCTATTATAAGGAGCTCGTTTTGTTTTAAAGGAAAAGTGAAGTAAATTCCCAATGAGGGCAAAATTTAAAAGAAAGACAGACTTCATAGGGGTGCGTCTCAAAAAATTAGAATATCATCAAAAAGTTCATTTATTTCAGTAATTTTTTTTTTTTTAAAAAGTGAAACTCGTATATTTTCTATAGATGTGTTACACACAGAGGGATAGATTTCAAGCTTTTGTTTCTTTTATGTTTGATGATTTATGGATTACAGCGAGTGACAACCCAACATTCTGCATCTCAGAAAATGAGAATATTACAGAAGACCAATAAAAAAAAAAAGATTTTTAATACAGAAATGTTGTCTTAGTGAAAAGTCTGTCCATGTACAGTATAGGATGAGGTGTCATGGAAGGTCAGGTTGCTCTGATAGCGGCCTTCAGATCATCTGTATGGTTGGGTATGGTGTCTCTCATCTTCCTCTTGACAATCCCCCACAGATTCTCTATGGGGTTTAGGTCAGGCCAGTTTGCTGGCCATGATCATGTGACCAGGTAGTTTTGGCAGTGTGGGCAGCAGTGGCATTTTTTTTCGAGGGGTGGGGCGGCAAACAACCCCCCCAGTTGGTCGGTGGCATCTCAGCACCTCCCCCCCTGCACTTACCCCGGTGGGTAGGTTGCGGGCTCAGGCAGGCAGCGGCGGGCTTCAGGCTCCGGCAGACAGCGGCGGCTTTGGTGGGTTGCAGGCTCCCGCAGGCAGCGGCGGGGTTTCAGGCTCCAGCAGGCAGCGGCGGGCTTCGGCGGGGTTTCAGGCTCCAGCAGGTAGCGGCAGGCTTCGGCTGGGTTTCAGGCTCTGGCAGGCAGCGGTGGGCTTTGGTGGGTTGCAGGCTCTGGTAGGCAGCGGCGGGGTCTCAGGCTCCGGCAGGCAGCGGCGGGCAACGGCGGGCTGCGGCGGGATTTCAGGCTCTGGCAGGCAGCGGCGGGGTTTCAGGCTCCGACAGGCAAGCTCCGGCAGGGCTTCAGGCTCCGGCAGGCAGCAACGGGCTTCGGCGGGGTCTCAGGCTCCGGCAGGCAGTGGCAGGCTTAGGCGGGGTTTCAGGCTCCGGCAGGCAGCGGCGGGCTTCGGCGGGGTTTCAGGCTCCAGCAGGTAGCGGCAGGCTTCGGCTGGGTTTCAGGCTCTGGCAGGCAGCGGTGGGCTTTGGTGGGTTGCAGGCTCTGGTAGGCAGCGGCGGGGTCTCAGGCTCCGGCAGGCAGCGGCGGGCAACGGCGGGCAGCGGCGGGATTTCAGGCTCTGGCAGGCAGTGGCAGGCTTTGGCGGGGTTTCAGGCTCCGGCAGGCAGCGGCAGGCATCGGCGGGGTTTCAGGCTCCGTCAGGCAGCAGCGGGCTTTGGCGGTAGCAGACTTTTATGGATTGCGGGCGGGCTCCTGTGTCTTCTGTGCGGCTCCTCCTTTCTTCTCCTAATAGGATCGCCTATCCTTTCAGCCAATCAGGTGTTGGGTATCAGACCCGCTTCCCAATTGGCCGGCAGGAGGATTAGTGGTTGCAACAGCGAATAACACACCTGGGTGTGCTCCAGACGCAATGCTCTGCACCCTGAGCCCACCCTATTTTGAAGCCTTTTAGAGCGCCTGGCTCTAACCAGTGCTTCAAAAAACACACCCCCCCGCCATAGGAATTCATGCGCCTGATATCCTGAAAGGAGCCGGGCGTATGGATAGGGACAGCGGTGGCATGGATAGGGGGGTGCAGGCAACCACGGGCAGCAGAGAGATTACATCATCTCTCTGCTGCCTGACTCTGGGACACAGAAAGAGACCACCTTAGCAGGAAAGTGACACAGCAAGTGACAATCCGCAACGTGTGGCAGGCGACGGTGGCAAGTGACACGCTCGGGGCTCCCACTGATTCTGCATTATGGTGAGTTGAACGATTTAATTTTGCATAACAATGTAATAATAGAAATAATGCGCTTCAATCATCCTGACACCATAACAACCATGGCGCCAGCCATTTCCCTGATAAATTGCCCCCCAAAAAAACGTATTTTCTGGCAGTGCCCCTCCCGAGACTAGACTCTGGATCTGCCCCTGAATGGGGGGCAAAGATTTGTGCTGGGAGGAGGGGAAATTTATGCTTAGGGCATGCAGATTAGTGCTTAGTGTTTTTTGTGGGGGTGATTATTGCTGACACACATTGCTTATATATCTTGGGGGGGGGGGGGGGCGCAGTTTGGCATATTTGCCCTGGGTTCTAGATGACCTTGTCCCAGTACCGCTTGTCACTTCTGGCTTTACTCATTACAAAGGAGAGGGAGGAACGGATGTTCCTTCCTCTCCTTTGTGGGAAGTCAGCCCGGTGCTTACAGTGGTGCCAGGGCACCCCTCTGGATTGGGAAAGCCCAGGGATGCTGTCAGCGGGAGGGTGGCCTGTAAAAGTGATTGAGTGGCTTTAGAGCCACTTGGATCACTTTTACCTGAAGGTCAATCGCCACCTGAAAAAAAAAACATTACCAGGAATATAACCGCTTCCCAGGGGCCGGGACAAGAGGTGGGCAGGAGGGGGCGGCTGCCCTGGGCGCAATAGTTTTTTGCAGGGATGGGGGCACCCTGCGCTGAGTTCCATCTGTTACAAGGCTGACAGGAGTAGTGACAGTCAGCCCAACGCTGAGACCAGTGAGGAGTGAGACGGGAGGAGGTGCAGGTTGCGCACCCCCTAAGCGGATCACCTAAGCTCGCATATGATGAATTGGAAGGAGGGGGGGGCTACAGTTTGGCATCTTTGCACCGGGTGCTGGATGACCTTGTCTCGGCACTGCCGCTTCCTGTCCAGGACGTACATATACGTACATTGTATGGGAAGTGGTTGACCTCTTGCTGCCCAAGAGGGTGGGCTTTAGTGACCAAATGCTGCATGTATGCATCCTTGGGCGGCAGAACTTTCTCAGCACAGTGACTGAGCTGTGGGCCCCCGGAGGCAGACTGTCTATGTCCGGGGCCGATCACTCACAGGTGATTGCAGCATGAGCGAGCGGCCGCGATTACCTGCGGGAGCCGGCAGCCTCCCATTACCTTCAATGGGGCTGCCTACAGCAGCTAATCACCGGGAAGCCCCACTGGGATACTCATACGTAAACACTGTTGGGCCCATTGGCAGGTGTGAATGTGGCCTAAATGCCGGGGTCACTAAAAAAAATAAAACCAGCAACTGCACCCCATTTTCAGAGGAAGCTTCTACAAAGTGGATTGGCAGCCGCAGTTTCCCACCACATGAGAGCCATGAGGTATGATGAGTGCAGAAGGAGAGTTTTGCATATTCCTCATGACTTCATAGTGCATGCATGATATATGAGTTCCTCCACCCCGGCCTGGAATGGAAAGGTCTGGCTCAAGCCTTGCATATTTCAGAGGTAATGAGCAGAATGACGATGGCTCGGTGACCTCCTCTGTTCCCTGAACTGGCAGCCCTCCCGCAGACTCTCACTGGACTATTAAAGTACTGTACAGCATATATAAACCAAGCCAGAAAGTCTCGTAGAACCTTTAACATGTTAAAGTCAATGTTTTTTTTTTTTAATTTGTATCTGCCATTAAAATAATACCTGGTCACTCCGTTACGAAGGGGACGGAGAAACTGAGTTGAGCTTTTGGCCATATATTTCTAGAAGGTTACAGGATAGCACCTATGTAGGATGACATCATAACACAGTCTATGTTTCCTAAAACAGGGCAGCTTTGCAAGCCAAGGCAGAAAAATAAATTATGCTTGTTACCCTCCACGCAAAAAAAAATCTTACCCCAACCCCCCCCCCCCCCCGCCCCCCACACAGTCTTTTTTTTTTTTTTTTTCAGGTTCATCCTCAAAAATTATCTGATTCTACCATCATATCCCTCTTCAGGGAGTGGAGTTCAGTGAAGCTGCAAATCAGGCCCAGCCACCTTGATTTCTTGAAGACTCCCTTTCGAGGTTAGACTCTTTGAGGACTGCCGATGAGGACAAACTCTTTGAGTACCAATAAAAGTTTTGAGAACATTGTACATACTCCCTGAGGACTGCCGATGAGGACAAGCTCCTAGTGCACCAATAAAAGTCTTGGGGACATTTTACAGACTCCTTGAAGACCACCAATGAGGACAGACTCCTTGAGCACCGATAAAAGTCTGGAGGAGCCTGTACAGACACCTTGAAGACCACAAATGAGAACAGACTCCTTGAGCGCTCATAAAAGTCTTCAGGAGTCAGTCCTTGAGGACTGTGGATGAGAACAAACTTATTGAGCGCCAATAAAAGTCTTGAGGACATTTTACAGACTCCTTGAAGACCACCAACAAGGACATACACCTTCAGCACCAATAAAAGTCTTGGGGAGTCTGTACAGACTCCTTGAAGACCATCAATGAGGACAGACTCCTTGAGCGCTCATGAAAGTCTTCAGAAGTCAGTACTTGAGGACTGCCGATGAGGACAAACTCTTTGAGTACCAATAAAAGTTTTGAGAACATTGTACACACTCCCTGAGGACTGCCGATGAGGACAAGCTCCTAGTGAACCAATAAAAGTCTTGGGGACATTTTACAGACTCCTTGAAGACCACCAATGAGGACAGACTCCTTGAGCACCAATAAAAGTCTGGAGGAGCCTGTACAGACACCTTGAAGACCACAAATGAGAACAGACTCCTTGAGCGCTCATAAAAGTCTTCAGGAGTCAGTCCTTGAGGACTGTGGATGAGAACAAACTTATTGAGCGCCAATAAAAGTCTTGAGGACATTTTACAGACTCCTTAAAGTCCACCAACAAGGACAGACACCTTCAGCACCAATAAAAGTCTTGGGGAGTCTGTACAGACTCCTTGAAGACCATCAATGAGGACAGACTCCTTGAGCGCTCATGAAAGTCTTCAGAAGTCAGCACTTGAGGATTGCCGATGAGGACAAACTCTTTGAGTACCAATAAAAGTTTTGAGAACATCGTACACACTCCCAGAGGACTGCCAATGAGGACAAACTCCTTGAGCACCGATAAAAGTCTTGAGGACTTTGTACAGACTCCTTGAAGACCGCCAACCACCAATGAAGACAGGCTCCATGAGCATCTTTGAAAGTCTTGTGGACTCTGTACAGAGACCTTGAGGACTGCCAATGAGGACAGACTTTTTTGAGCACCTGTGAAAGTCTTGAGGACTCTATAAAGACTCCTTGAGGACCTTGTGAGTAGTAAGCAAAGTGGTGAGGGCATGGCAAGAAGAACCCTCTAGAACTACAGAAAAATCTCACAGAAGCATTAACTTGTAATATAATTTGCAATTTTTTTTTTTATTTGCTTCTGCCATTAAAATAATGCCTGGTGATCCTGCCATGAAAGAGAGAAAGAGCAACCGAGTTGAGCATTTGGCCATATACTTTTGGAATGTTGTAGAATTTTATGTAGACCTATATCATAGGACAGCCTATATTTCCTATAACAGGGTCGTTTTTCAAGCCAGTACCTATAAATAAATTAAATTAAAAATACATTTCTTACCCAACATGACCCTATTTTTTTATTTTTTTTAGGTTCCAACATCCTCAAACTTATACCTTCATGTCCCTCTTTCTGCAGTGGAGATCAGCGATCAGAACCTGCAGACTGAGCCCAGCCACCAATCCTACCAGCACATCCCTGCTGAACGTCCCTGTGAGGGACACATCTGGCAGCCAGTGGGCAATGTCTATTTCACCAGGAAGTGATGTTGGCATAGAAGAAGGTCCTGTCCAAACAACAAACCAGAAGAAAGAAGACTTTTTGTGTTCTATGAGCCCTTTTCACAACATTTATGTGCAGAAAAGTGCAACTCAACAGACACAGTGTGAAATATACTTTAGGACCCAGCCAGCCACATGACCACAACTTCAGCTAATTAATTGGGTGTCAGGAACAACATGTCAGCCATCAGAGAGTTTGTGCCAACCGTAAGGCATAGGAACACGTGTACAAAGGCATGCATGTAGGCAGGTGCAGTCTGCTTCCTCCACTGTAGGTGGCACTCGACCCGAGCAGTGCTGCAGTTGGAGAGGAAGTTAGGAGAAGCCTGGCTTCTCTATTATTTCCTAGTCCCTGTAGGCAGCATTCCAGTTGGCTACAATGCATCCAGGTGACCACCCCCCCATGGACATCTTGGGTCAACAGAGTATTTTTAAGACCCTGTTCCCAGTGGATAGGTGAGGGAAAGAGTACACATTTGACAGGGAATGTGACTATCAGCAGGGAGAGGTTCCTGGGCGAGGAGGAACAGGTTAGGGGCACGCCCTCTTTCCGGTGAAACCTCCCCGTTGGGTCTGAACCGGCCAGGCCACATTCTCCCCTCCGAGACAGATGCTGTCGGTGCATCTGAATCCACTGTCTTCTCAAGTTACAGAGAACTGTGAGCGTTTCCCTGGCATGGTGTCCTCCCGCTGGGTTGTCTGTTCAGCTGACCACAGGCATATCCACCACAGATAATGGCCTATTTTAACCTGGGCTCTGCATGGGATCATTGCTGGATGGTCTTTCAGCTTGTATGTCTGTTATTGGCCCAGGTTTCATCTGACCTGCCTCTGGATTACCTTGTTTATGTCTGCCGCCTACCTGTGTTACCAATCTCAGCCAGGACTCTTGACCAAGATTTTGCCTATTAATTCTGTACCTCGTTGCCAACCTCTGCTCCTCTCTGACCTCAATCCTACTCATAATTTGGTGCCTTCCTTCTCAACTTTTACTGAACTTGGCTGTTGACCTGACTCGGTTCTCCACTCATCTCTGTGCTTCTACTTACCTAATCCCAGCTTTGCCATTCTCTGCTAATCTCTGAACCTCAATCCTACTCATGATTTGGCTCCTTCCTTCTCAACTGTTACCGAACCTGGTTGGTGACCCGACTCTGCTCTCCGCTGGTCTGTGTGAAGTTAGGGTGCCCTTATTTCTGTGCTTCTGCTTGTTTTTGTCTGCCACCTACCTGTGTTACCGACCTCAGCCTGGACTCTCGACCAGAATTTTGCCTATTAGTTCTATACATCGTTGCCTGCACATGGCCAAGCTCTGCTAATCTCTGACCTTAATCCTACTCGTGATTTGGCTCCTTCCTTCTCAACTGTTACCGAACCTGGCTGGTGACCCGACTCTGCTCTCCGCTGGTCTGTGTGAAGTTAGGGTGCCCTTATTTCTGTGCTTCTGCCTGTTTTTGTCTGCCACCTACCTGTGTCACCGACTTCAGCCTGGACTCTTAACCAACATTTTGCCTATCAGTTCTATACATCGTTGCCTGCACGTGGCCAAGCTCTGCTAATCTCTGACCTTAATCCTACTCGTGATTTGGCTCCTTCCTTCTCAACTGTTACCTAACTTGGCTGGTAACCCAACTTGGCTCTCCATTGGTCTGTGTGAAGTTAGGGTGCCCTTATTTCTGTGCTTCTGCTTGTTTTTGTCTGCCACCTACCTGTGTTACCGACCTCAGCCTGGACTCTTGACCAGAATCGGTTCTATACATCATTGCCTGCACATGGCCAAGCTCTGCTAATCTCTGACCTTAATCCTACTCGTGATTTGGCTCCTTCCTTCTCAACTGTTACCGAACTTAGCTGGTGACCCATCTTGAATGAATGAATGAATGAATGATTGATTTATAAAGCGCTGCAAATGCGAACTGAATCGCCTCAAGGCGCTGGATGCATTCTCTGATGTCAGCTTCTCAGAAAAGGAAGGTCTTTAGTTTTTTTCTGAAGGCCTGGTGGTTTTCTTCCATGCGGATGTTGGTAGGAAGAGCGTTCCATAGTTGAGGTCCTTGGACTGCGAATCTTCGTTCTCCCTTTGCTTTGTAGCGGTATTTGGGAATGGTAAGGAGGTTTTGGTTAGCTGATCGAAGACTGCGATTCGGTGTGTAGTGTTTTATTTTCTCGCGGAGATATGGTGGGGCGTTTCCTTGTACGCATTTGTGGGTGATGCAGAGGGTCTTGAATGTGATTCGTTTCTTCACGGTTAGCCAGTGTAGGCTCTTTAGGGAGGGGGAGATGGATTCCCAGGGTTTTTTTCCTGTTAACAGTCTTGCCGCCGTGTTTTGGATGAGTTGTAAGCGCGCAAGCTGATATTGGGGTAGTCCTACGTAGAGCGAATTTGCGTAGTCGAGTCGGGAATTGATGATTGTTCCCACAACTGCCGCTTTGTCCTCTTCTGGGATGAAGGGGATTAGTCTGCGTAGTTGGTGGAGGAGATGGTGGGATCCGCTCACCACTGATCCTATTTGTGCATCCATTGTCATTCCTGAGTCAAAAATGACTCCAAGACTTTTGACTTTGGTGCTTGGGGAGATGGTCTGTCCAAGGATGGTGGGCGGTGTCCATGTAGTCTTTATTTTGGAATTTTTGTTAGCTTGTAGGAGAAGTAGTTCTGTTTTTGATCCGTTGAGTTTGAGGGAGCTAGTGGTCATCCAGTCGTCTATTAAGGAGAGGCATTTCTGTAATTGCTGATGAAGGTCTTTTTGTCCGTTGATACGAAGGTAGAGTTGGGTGTCGTCAGCGTATGAATGGAAACAAAGATCGGTTTTCCTGATGATATTGAAAAGTGGGCGGATGTATATGTTGAATAGTACTGGTGACAAGGGTGATCCTTGAGGGACTCCGCAGGAGACTGCCCGGGTTTCCGAGGTGAATGTACCTAGTTTCACTGTCTGGGAGCGATTCTCTAGGAAGGATGTAAACCATTTTAGAGCAGAACCTGTAGCTCCTACTACTTCAGCGAGGCGGACGAGTAAAGTATTGTGGTCTACTGTATCGAATGCTGCGCTGAGGTCTAACAGTACCAGGAGACTCTGTTCTCCGTCGTCTGCTGCTTCAAGGGCATCATCCCATATCTTCAGAAGTGCTGTTTCTGTGCCATGGCCTGGGCGGAAGCCTGATTGCAGAGGGTCCAGGAGTTGGTGTGTGTCCAGGTGGCGTTGTAGCTGTTGTACTACTGCTTTCTCCATAATCTTGGAGATGGTGTTGAGGCTTGTTATTGGTCTGCGGCTGTTAGGGTCCTTAGGGTCGAGATTTGGTTTCTTTAGGAGAGGTTTGACGATGCCTTGCTTGAGGGAGGTTGGCACAGTCCCTTCTTTGAATGATTGATTTATGAGCTGTGTTAGGATAGGAGCCAAGATGTCGGAACATTCTTTAAGCAGTTTAGTGGGGATGATGTCGTTCGGTGATGTGCTGTCTCGAAGGCTTCTGATGATGTTTTTGGTTGTGTCTATGGTGATTGGAGACAAAACGAAATTCGGTGGTTGAGTGATGTTCGTGTCGATATCCTCTTTTTGCTTTGGTTCAGTGAGGGTGATCGTTGTTTTCTGATGGATTGATTTCCGAATGTTGTCGATTTTGTCGATGAAGAAATCTGATAACTCATTGCAGAATTCTTGAGTATCGTTTCCTGGGGGCTCTAAGCAGGTCGGGTTCATAGACTGAGCCACTATTTTGAACAGTTCCCGCGGACGGTTTAAGGCGGATGAGATGGTGTCTGAGAAATGTTCTTTTTTGGCTTTGAAGATTGCCTTGTGGTATTTCCCCGTGAGTGCTTTGTAGTTAGCATGGTTTTCCTTGGTAGGATTTCTTCTCCATGCTCTTTCAGCTCTTCTACGTTCTTGCTTGAGTAGGGTGAGAGTACCATTGAACCAGCTTGAGTTTTTTTTGCGGATGAGTGTTCTGCGTTTTGGCGCCACGAAGTCTGCAGTTTGTAGTAATACATTGTTTAGGGAGTTGAGCGTTTGTTCTGTTGAGAGGTTTGAGTTTAGCAAAAGAATTTTGCTCGATAATGTAGTTTTGAAGAGATCAGAGTGAAGTTTCTTCTGAGATCTATTCCAGTGTGTTGCTGTTACGTGTTTCTGTTTTTGGAGGATGGTGTTAGTGGTGATTTTAAATTTGATGGCATGGTGGTCCGTCCATGGTAGTGGGGTGTTGTCAAAAACGTTGATGTCCATATTCTGTTTGAAGATGAGATCTAGGGTGTGTCCTGAACCATGCGTGGGAGAGTTTATCAGTTGTTGAAGACCAAGTTCTTCCATTTGGTTGACGCAGGCCGTTGCGGTGGGGTCTTGGGCAGAGTTTGCCCACAGGTTAAAATCCCCAAGTACCAGCAGGTTTTTGGTTTTCAAGGTGTGCATCGAGAAGAATTCAGTGAGCGGCGTGAGGAGATTGGTCTTTGGTCCTGGTGGTCTGTAGCATAGTAGTATGTGAACGGTGTCTTGAGGTGTTGTTCGGAGGTGCAGTGAGAGTGTTTCCATGAAAGGCACTGAGTTCTGTACGTTTGGTTTGGTGAACCCAAGATGAGATTTGAAGATCACTGCTAGGCCTCCTCCTTTTTTTCCGATTCTATGCTCGGTTAGGATACTGTAGTTCTCGGGCACCAGTTCAGTTAGGATGGTGTTGCAGTCAGGTGTTAGCCAGCTTTCTGTAATGAAGAGGCAATCTAAGTTGTTTTCGATGACGAAATCGTGGATTTCAAGCCTATGCTTGACTGCAGATCTGGTGTTGATCAGGGCGCATGCTAGTTGTTGCGGTTGGATCGGTGTCTCCTTGCATTTCCTGGTTGATTGTGGGTTGGTTCTTAATAATTGTTCTTTTTTTAGTCTTTCCTGAGTGGCGATCGGTAAAGTTGCGGCGGTGTTTCTTAGCCTGTGGATGGTGTCTGCTGTGTATTTAAAGTTGCACATGATGAGGAGGATGGTGTTGCTAGCAGGGAAGGTATTCTGATGGTGGTAGTGATGTGGTGACGATCCACTTCCAGGGAGATGGAGGGGTCTGATCTTGGCTCTCTACTGGTCTGTGTGAAGTTGGGGTGCCCTTATTGCTGTGCTCCTACTTACCTGACCCCAGTGTTTCCAAGTTCAAGTCCGAGGTTTCAGATTTCCTGAAACCAGCACCCTTCCATTGCCCTAGCAGTCCCTGTCTATACATCGTTGCCTGCACATGGCCAAGCTCTGCCAATCTCTGACCTTAATCCTACTCGTGATTTGGCTCCTTCCTTCTCAACTGTTACCGAACTTAGCTGGTGACCCATCTTGACTCTCCACTGGTCTGTGTGAAGTTGGGGTGCCCTTATTGCTGTGCTTCTACTTACCTGACCCCAGGGTTTCCAAGTTCAAGTCCGTGGTTTCCGATTCCCTGAAACCAGCACCCTTCCATTGCCCTAGCAGTCCCTGTTTCAACTTTCAGAGGTGCTCTGACGGGAAATATGCAAGAGGCCACCCTCATCACCTCCAGCTCCTCATACAGGTATGTGACGCTGGGGCTTTTATCTTTTTTTTTTTCTTTTTTTGTATAAAATCTAGCGGTTAGGTAAAGGTTAGTGGGAAAAGTAGTGGGTTTATTGTTCTAACTGGAGATCAGTCAAAAAAAATGAAAATAAATTTCTTCTTTGTAGCCTGTAGCTCAGAAGACCCGCTTTGCACTGTTCACCAAATGAAGAACACCTGAGCTCAAATATTATGTCATAACAACTAAAATGGACCAAAAAAAAAAAATCCATCCAAAGTGCAAATAAATTTCATCAGCGATACAGACTTTGGAATAATTTGGTAAACCAATTTGAATTGCAAAAGTGAATTTTTGACAAGTTGGGTTTAAACCAAGGTAACACCGACTTAACCGAAATATTTGTCCCAGCCGCTTATCAAAAAGGGTAACCTGAGCATGTAAATGGAGATTCACAGAAAAGCATGCTTTCGTATTACAAAGTGAGAAATGCCTTTGTAATTGGTCTTCGTAGGGTCGGCCTTGGCCATCTATTCATATGCATGGTACATTTTACTGCAGCTAATGTATTTTTGGCACAGGTTAAAATGCGCGCTGAAAGTAAAGAGCCTTGGAAGGCGGAGAGGAAAAACTCTTTGCTGAGAGATGTTATCAGAACAGCCTGGACCCAAGTTGGTTCCGTGTATGAATCTAATTTAACGAGGGTTCATGGGCCGCTCACCTGCACATTACGTCACTCCTTAGCTGTTCCAGAAGCCGTTGCTCCTCTTTTGCTCTTGTTCTGGTTTTGGGGTTGGCAGGGAATGCTGTGGTCTGTGGGTTTGGCAACCTCCTACCTTCTGCCTTATATACCTGCTAGACACAGAAGAAATCTAGAAATATTAATTTAGGCTGAAACTTTAGTTAGACCTGAACTCCCTGTTCACTCTCCCCAATTTTCTGTTACTGCAGAAGTTCAGTCAACAATTAAAGAGGAATTCCAAATATGGTATATTTTAACATAGTTACATTGTTCCAAATGTAACTGAGAGATACCCTAGAACACAGGTGTCAAACACAAGGCCCGCGGGGCCGAATCCGGCCCTCCCGGCCATTTCATGTGGCCCTCGAACCTCTCCTTCAGCTGCAGGAGAGCTCCAGCCCCACTCCAGACCCTTACTTTCTGCTTTCAAACAATGCATCCAGCTTCTTCCCAGCAGCAGCATAAGGAAAGGGGGGTGCACTGTGATGTTAGGGAGAGTAGGGGACTCAACTTCTGATTTCGGGGTAGCTCTTGACATCTAATGTAAGGGGAGGGGATGCGTTGGACATCTAATCTTACAGATACAACCGCCCCTTTTGAGGGCAATCATAATGCTGATGTGGCCCAATATGAAATTGAGTTTGACACCCCTGCCCAAGAACAATGGTCTCCAAACTGTGACTGGATGTAGCTCTTTACTTGCCTTTATACCACCCTCGGGTCGCTATTCCTCCCGCTGTCAACAAGGTTGAGGCACCATTCCTTCCATTGACACCAACGATGGGGCACTATTTCTTTCACTGACACCAATAATGGGACACTATTCCTCCTACTGACACCAATGATGGGGCAATATTCCTCCTGCTGATACCAAAGATGGGGCACTATTCCTCCCACTGATACTAATGATGGGACACTATTCCTCCCACTGATACCAATGATGGGACACTGGTCTTGCCACCGATACCAATGATGGGGCACTTTTCCTCCCACTGATACCAATGATGGGACACTCACTATTCCTCCCACTAATACCAATGATGGGACACTATTCCTCCCACTAATACCAATGAAGGGACACTATTCCTCCCACTAATACCAATGATGGGACACTATTCCTCCCACTAATACCAATGAAGGGACACTATTCCTCCCACTAATACCAATGATGGGACACTATTCCTCCCACTAATACCAATGAAGGGACACTATTCCTCCCACTAATACCAATGATGGGACACTATTCCTGCCACCAATACCAATGATGGGGCACTATTCCTCCCACTGATACCAATGATGGGACACTATTCCTCCCACTAATACCAATGATGGGACACTATTCCTCCCACTAATACCAATGATGGGACACTATTTCTGCCACCAATACCATTGATGGGGCACTATTCCTCCCACTAATACCAATGATGGGACACTATTCCTGCCACCAATACCAATAATTTGGCACTATTCCCCCTGCTGATACCGATGATGGGACACTATTCCTCCCACCGGTACCAATGATGGGGCATTATCCCTCATTCTTCTAACCACATGCGCTTTGTAATATTTTTTCCTTCTACTGACCACCAAGCCTGAGGAATTGTTTACTCCCATTGACTCTGGGGCATTTTCTCCTTCCACTGGCCACAGTCTACTCTGAGTAAAGTCCGAAGGACAGTAAAATGGCCCTTTGCTTAGAAAGCTTGAAGACTCCCTGGTCTAGAACAGCCTTTTTCAACCTTTTTAACACAGAGGAACCCTGGAAATAACTTTCTGGCCTCAGGGAAACCCTGCTAAAAATGACTATATCTACAACTCATAATACATTAGTGTTGTGGTCATTGGGAAGAATTACCACCTTAAAGATGAA